>CM046030.1:33896724-34104224 GCA_025215565.1 Flaveria ramosissima
AAGAAGTCTCATAAGGAAAAGAAAGTTCATTCAATAGAACTTCCTCTTGAACTTCTTCACATGGATCTGTTTGGCCCAGTCGTACAAGGAGCATTGCAGGCGATCTGTACTGTTTTTGTGGTCACTGATGACTACTCAAGGTTTCACTGGGTAATGTTTCTGAAATCCAAATCAGAAACATTTGAGTCATTCAAGGAATTAGTCACCACTCTGGAATCTCTCTACAAGCTAAAGGTTAGACAAGTACGCTCAGACAACGGGACCGAATTCAAGAATCAATGGATGGAGGCATACTGCAAGGAAAAGGGAATTGTTCATCAATTCACTTCAGCATACACGCCTCAGATGAATGGTGTTGCTGAGAGGAAAAATAGAAGCTTGATAGAGACTGCACGGACTATGCTGGCGGACTCGAAACTGCCTATCCAATTCTGGAATGAGGCAGTAGCAAATGCATGTTATACACTGAATCGAGTCCTAATAGTCAAGCGCCACGGAAAGACATGTTATGAGCTACTACAAAGACGCAAACCGAATTTGGAGTATCTTGAACCCTTTGGCGCGCCGTGTACACTTCTGAAGAAGACGCAAGAAGGAAAATTCAGCGAGAAGGCAGATGAAGGAATCTTTCTAGGATACAACATACCGAATAAGCGAGTTTACAATAACTCAACGGGTCTTGTAGAAGTGTGGTGTAATGTCGACGTTCAGAGATATACCACACCACCTACAGGCAAAGGACCTGCCTACTTCTTCGATTATGATGGATTCTTCAAATCCTTCAACATACCTCTCTCTCCCTCGGATGATGAGCTAGCAACTAGGATGATGTATGATATTCTGAATACACCATCTAGCACACAGGGAGAATCATCTACTCAGTCAGGGGGAGTAGTCGACGACAGTGACTCCTCCTCTGAAGATGAAGCTGAAGAAGATGACCAGAACAGTCAGGAGGAACAGGTTTCAGTTCCAGCAAGTCCACAAGCATCTACGAGTGATGCACCTTCGACTTCAGAACCTCAAACTCCAACTACCTCAGATGCAGAACCAAATGTTCATAATCTTGGTTCTGAGGTAGCTGTTCCTACTACTCCAGGATCACGACTAAACGTTTATCATCCCCTTGACAATGTCATTGGGGATGTCAGATCAGGAGTACAAACCCGAAATCAGTTGTACTCAGCTGATTACGCCTCGGTTATGGAGAAAGGTTACATTCATGATGGTGCTATCGATGTTTTGTCTCGCAGGTTGAGCCAAAATATGTCAGTGAGGCACTCAATGATGAGGCGTGGGTGAGTGCCATGCAAGAAGAACTTCTGCAGTTTAAGAAGTTAGGTGTATGGACATTGGTTGATAAACCTAAAGGTGCTAAAGTCATTGGCACTAAATGGGTACTAAAATGCAAGAAGGATGACCAAGGGTCATTATCAGGAACAAAGCTCGACTGGTGGTTCAAGGTTTTCGCCAAGTCGAGGGAATTGACTACAATGAGGTGTTTGCACCCGTGGCAAGGATGGAAGCTATTCGTATCTTCCTTGCCTATGCATCGTACATGAAGATCAAAGTCTACCAATTAGATGTAAAGAGTGCATTCCTTCATGGGGAAATCAGAGAAACAGTCTATGTAAGTCAACCCGAGGTTTTGAAGATCCTTATCATCGGGATAGAGTTACAAGCTCGACAAAGCTTTGTATGGGCTTCATCAAGCTCCTCGAGCTTGGTATGAGAAACTCTCACTCATCTTGTGAAACACGTTTTCGCAGGGGAGTAATTGACTGTACACTGTTTATTAAGGAAAAGGATGGCGACCTACTGCTTGTACAGATATATGTTGATGACATAATCTTCGGGTCAAAGAACGAAGAGTTATGTAAAGAGTTTGAAGCAGTAATGAAGAAAGAATTTGAGATGAGTGCCATGGGGGAGATGAAGTTCTTTCTCGGGTTACAGGTGGATCAAACACCAATGGAATCTTTCTACATCAGACCAAGTATGTAGGAGACATTCTCAGTCGCTTTGACATGGAGAATGCTTCTGCTGCTGGGACTCCACTTGCTACTAATCATGATATAGCACCGATGATAATGGAGATCTAGTAGATGCCACTATGTACCGAGGAATGATCGGATCCCTCATGTATCTCACTGCCTCAAGACCTGATATTATGTATGCTACATGTCTATGTTCGAGATATCAGGCTAAACCAAAGGTCAACCATCTGATCGGGGTCAAGAGGATTTTTCGTTATCTGAAGGGTACACCCACACTTGGATTGTGGTACCCTCATGATGATGACTTTGAGCTTACCGCGTATAGTGACTCGGATTACGGGGGCTGCAAGATGAACTACAAGTCTACATCAGCAGGGTGTCAATTCTTTGGGAGAAGATTAGTTACCTGGCAGTGTAAGAAGCAGACATCGGTTGCCTTGTCAACCTGTGAAGCCGAATATGTTGCTGCTGCAAGTTGCTGTTCTCAAATCATCTGGATTCAACAGCAAATGCGGGATTACGGTTTAAAATTCTCATCTACTCCTATTTTTGTTGATAACTCTGCTGCAATTGCAGTAACTAAAAATCCGGTCCAACATCCTAAGACCAAACACATCGGTATTAAATACCATTTCATAAGAGATTGTTTTGAAAAGAACTTAATTGATGTGGTTAAAATTAATACTGATTTTCAACGCGCTGACCTCTATACTAAAGCCTTTGATAAACCACGTTTTCAATATTTATTAGAGGTCAACGGTGTTAAAAAGAAAAGTGAGGTAATTCCTGATGATGAAAATGTGTAGTCCGATGTCGTTAGTTAAATTTTATTTTATTTATTTTTGATTTGTCTATTTGATTTTAATTTTATTTAAACTCATGTTCTCTTGCTGTTTATTAAAATCCTAAAATAATTAAACCAGAAATGATTTTAGTATTTTAGGGGGAGAATATGTCAGCAAGTTAAAAAAAAAAAAAAAAAAAAAAAATGAGGGAGAAGGAGTAGCGAGCTGAAATAAGGTAGATTGTATCTGTGATACCGATTCAATACCTTTGGAAAATGATAGTACACAGGAACAAATCAAGAGGGACTTTAAAATTTAAGTTTTAGTAATATGCAAAAGTTCAAAGAAAAAATCTGTGTAGTCTAAGCAATACTAAAAGGAAAGATGATAGAAAACTGGCAACTCCTAAGGTGACACAAAGAAAGTAGACTTAGAGGCTGCTAGACCATATATGATATGTTGGTAGATTCAACACAATAGACAACTAGACCGGATTGGTGATTTCAAGATAAAACTAAAGTGTTCAACTGACTGTGGGCGTCCATCTTATCACTGGTTAACACAATCAACAATATTCCAATAAGGGGTAATGAGCAATTAAACGCCACAAATGTGTGCGGATGACCATAACCAGAGCAAAGCAAAGAAAAAAATTGAAAGACAAATGCAATAAAGCTAATGACTTATGTTGTTGGTGCATTTTGTGCAAAATAAAATAAGCTGCTCTAACAAGGAGATAGGTTATGTGCCTCTCTGCTGTGCGATGGCACTGACCTGAGGATAAGCATAACCTAGATATTCTAGAATTCATTGTTGTTTGCCGCCTCTCTGCTGTGCGATGGCACTGACCTGAGGACAGGCTTCTCTTTGAAAGCTCTAAGAATAGTCTCTTCTTGTAATAATACCCGTAGACCGCTCAAAAGCTCCTGAGGGATGTTGATTACCATATAAGTGTGGGATACACAAGTGTTAGTTGAAATAATAAACCTAAATAAGTCACCAGTCTGTGTCAAAAGTCTGTGTATGGATTTAAGTGGACAAACATACTGACAATCATTGTGGCTACATTCTCAAAGGTCCAAATCAATGTGAGAATCTAAGAGTTTCAGTATGATTTCCTTATGTTGCAAAAGACTCTGGATGAACATCGAGAACTTGAGCATCAAAAGGTTTTATAACGAGTCCCAAATGATTTGAATTGCCTGTATGATTCCAAAATTGAATTGGTCCAGATGTGATCAACCTAAGTTGAAGCTATCTACTCCCGATCCAAATCCCGTAGATATCAATCTCTGGATTTATCTCTCACAAAAAGCCAAAAATATGTCTAATTATGTAATTAGTTTTAAATTCTTAAATTAGTTAGTTTGTTTTAAGTTTTAACTTGAGTCGAGTGTCGGGCTACATCAGGAAAATCAGAAGGAATAACTCACAAAAGGGTCATGTCTGAGATGACCATATGTTCTTTGAAAGGTTATATCAGTCACGTCTGAGGTGACAAAGTATTTTTAAAAGAGGTCACGTCTGAGGTGACCAAAGTGGTTAAAAGGATCACGTCTGAGGTGATCAAAGTGTTTTCAAGATAAAGGATCATATCTGAGATGATCAAAAGTTCATAACGTTAATTTAATTAATTTAAAAGAGTCTAAAGGTAAATTGGTAAAATAGCAGAAAAATTAACTAAGTATGACCATTCGCACGAATGGACTATACGTATGACTACCCATACGAATGAAGTCCATTCGCACGAATGGATCATACGATTAGTCCAATCGGAGGCTTAAGTGCGAACGAGTGAGTCAGTCGCACGACTGAACTTCAGTCGGACGACTGGGAAGGGCGACTGACCCAATCGCACGACTGAGTCCCACTCGCACGACTGAAAGGTGCGAATGAACTCAGTCGCACGATTGGATCTAGGGTGGATATAAATAGAGGTGGAGTCGGTCGCAGAGACTCCTCATTCTCAAATCGCCCCTAATTCGCATATCGTACCGTTACTCTGCCGAAATTTTATTTGCTTGATTTTTCTTGTTGATTCCGTGTCACTGACGTTCGCTAATCCACATACAGATGGCGAGTAGATGGAATATGAGCACCAAGCACAACATATGTCCTCACCTGGACTTGACATCCAGGAATGCAGCCGACTTCGCAGGCATTATTACTTTCTACAGAGATCCCGGATCGCTCACGCTATATCCACTCCCTGCACACCATACAGATCAGTGCAGCAGGCCTTCTGGGAAGGCGCATCTGTAGACAGATCCACCGAGCCTCATTGCATCAGGAGCTCGATTTTTGTGAGGCTATCACTGTTTCTGAGGAGGATTTGAGGATAGTGCTACAGTTTGGAGACGATGCTGAGTGTCCCACACGTCTACACCCCTCACGGTCCGTGGATGCTTCATGAGAGCCAAGTACTCTGGGGACATCAATGCCGGGTACTCAACAAGAGTAACCTCTGTCCCCAGTTTAAGTACCTTGCGCACGTGCTGCTGAAGTGTATAGCATCACGGAAGGGAGGTTTTGACGAGCTCTCTGACCAGATCCAGAACGCTTATGCAGCGTTGGTGCTGAACCACCCGTTCAGCTTCTCCAGGATGATATTCAGTTACTTGGTGGAGAACTCGAGGGGAAGGGGAAGGAAGGCTTCTGTATGTACCCTAGATTTCTACAGATGATCATTGATCAGAAGCTTCCCTCCCTGCCGAAGGAGAAGGAGGACGCTGTTATTCTCGAGGTCATGGACGACACGACTCTTGGCCGGATGAAGGTCTACAGGGGGAAGCAGGTGAAGCCCCCTGTCAGGAGGTTGTTTGGGCATCTGGCCCGGCTGATTATGTGGCGCCAGCAAAGAGGAAGTGGCGCCACGAGGACAGTGACTCAGATGTGGAGCATATAGCTATACCAGAGACTGACTCTGATGATGATGATAGCGGCGACGCCGGGATGACATGCCTGCCCCATCTAGAGGCACAGATACAGACTTATTCCCCCGGGGTCAGCCACTGCCGGAGAGGTCGCAGAGATGGCCGGTTTCCATCAAGAGTTCGTCGCTGGTGATATCGAGGAGGAGGAGTCAGACGAGGAGCCCCTCACCAGGACTGTGGGAAGCAAAGTAGTTCCCACAGACCACGGGCTAAGGTGGTTGGTGAGCACCCAGGGACTCCTCGGAGAGAGATACTGACCCTAACTACGTTCCAGGGTCAGCTAGCAGAGCTGCAGGGGAGCATCTACTTCCTCCGGGACTAGGAGGAAGCGGATGGCTCAACCACATGGGTTGAAGAAGAAGAAGCGTCGTTGACCTTCGTGACTACCACATCCAGCCCACAGCCACCACTACCACCACTACTGACATACCACCCATCACCACAGCCACCACAACCACTACTCCTACTACCACATCCACCACTTTACCCACCACCACTGTAGCTATCCCATCCATCACCAGACCATTCACCCCTACTTCACCACCATCGACCCACCGACCCATATTCACCACGGCCACTGCCACCACCACCACACATCAGGCTGGACCGTCAGCCCAGCCCTCACATGCTCATGGATCTACTCTACCTCACATTGGGGTAGAGGAGCAGCTCTCAGCGCTTAACCGTATGGTTATGCGTCTGCTTGCTGCTGACGAGGAGAAGGCGGCGCAGATCCGCCAGCTGACCGACCTGGCTGCTGCCCAATCTCAGCAACTGGCAGAGCAGGCTCGGGTCATAGACCAGCAGAGAGTTGAGGTGTCCCAACTCCAAGACATTCAGGCTCAGTCCGTCAAACGTATTGAGGAGTTGGAGACGACCAACAAGACTATCATGCTGAGGCTGAAGGGGTCGAAGGATGAGCCCCTGAAGCTAAAGGAAGGTGATGGGGATGATGGAGATGATGAGATGAAGATGAGGATGATGATGAGGAAGATGATGATGATGAGGAGACTGAAGAAGATAGGACAGAAGGACATGATGATGATGACGAGGCAGAAGGAGGGGATGCGGCTGCATCGGCCTCTGCTTCAGGTCAAGAGCGGAGATCCAAACGTCGACAAGACCAGTCATCCACTACTTCTGCTCCTCCGAGCGACACTCCACAGATTCAAGACAAAAGTACTGATTAGACGTTTTATGTATTTATTTATTTTGTACTTGAATCATGTAATGAAAAACAAGTGTATTAAATGTTTATATATATTAAGTTAATGTATGTCTGTTTGATTAATTACTAATGATTTATGTGTTGAATGTTTATATCAAACAGATCCAAACTTTCAAAGGGATGAGTTTGACTTTGCTCCCCTTCAAATGGTCAAGACTCAGTTAACCATGATTCTTGACCTACAAGGGATAGTAAGACGGTCTGTGAGTTATACCCCTGAAGAAGGGGAGATAATTCATGACCTGTCTGATGAGCAAATAGCAGAAATGTTCAAACTCAATCCTGATGAACTAGTGAGGGACGCTCCAACAGTTGATTCAACCAGTGATGAGGAACTGAATGACATTGATGAAGTTGAGGTTGAAGACATTACTGCAGAAGAGTATCCTCAGTACGCTGACGCCGAGGGAAATGTGGTCCCCAATCTGGGTGAATCCCTAGTCAGTGATACTTTTGAGGTACTTGACAAGATGGAGCAAGAAACAGAAAAGACTGAAGGAACAGCCCAAGCCTCCAATGCAGACGTAGATATTCGCAAGGCTGAATGGGCTGCCTGTTTTGAAGAAGTAAGAGCTCAGCGTGCTGCACCAAAGAGAGATGCCTACACCAAGCTCTACAGAGTCAAGAAACACCATAAGGTGTCGGGCAGGATTATCTCATGGGCTTATTTTGAAGACCTTAACGCTTATGCAGTTAAGAGGGAGCAGGGCATAGAGTACTTCAGGTTCCCACATGATCTGAAGACTCTACCTGGTTTTGAGCTCAACCAGCTGGCTAAACTAAAGCTGCTATATGCTGACCCGAGAAAGATGTCAGGCTGGTTTGAGGCTGCCCTGAGGAAAGAGTACCACACCAGATGGGTCAACTTCAAACCTCAACAACCTACGAGGTATATCAGACGTTCTGAAGTTGATCCCATAACTGGTAAGCCAAAGATAGTGCTGAAGTGGAGTCCCCCGAGAACAATGTCGAGAATTCCTCTCAGGGAAATGCCACAGGACTTCACTCCCCACTTCAAATGGTGGTACTATGATTGGAGAACCGCTGAAGCTGTCATAGTGTTGAATAAAGAGGGACAAATGGATACTATCAGGGTATTCGACCCAATGTGGCTAACCAACTTGTCTGCTAATGATGTCTACACATTATACAAGTGGCCACTATTCTATGACACGCAAGATATTGTACAAGCCCTCCAATTCCAAAATGTTATACGACTCTGCTTTGCTTTTGAGATACACGCAGGAGTCACTAAAGAGGAGAAGTACAAGAAGTATAAGGAGGTGATGCAGAAGACAAGAGAATAGATAGATCTAGGTCCAAGGGGAGTTTGTTGATACATGTATGTCCCTAGATCATGATTTGTAATGTAATGAACTTGTCTGTCTGATTATGATGAAATTGTAATCGATTAATGAAATGATATGAATTGGTTGTTACTTGTAATGTTTAATATTTCATTAATGAGTTGTGATTGAATTGATTGGGTTTATGATTGTTTGAATGATAGTACATTATGTTATATGAATTAAAACATTCAAACTAAACTTAATGAAGTTCTCATGCTGATGGCCCATGCGAATGGACCACACGCATGAATAACTTCATACGATTGACTCAATCGCACGACTGAACCAGGAGACTGGATCAGTCGTATGATTGACACATAAGAATGACTCAATCGCACGACTGAACACTCAGTCGTGCGGATGAATCAACCGCATGGTTCAATCGCACGACTGAACCATACTTATGGCCCAGTCGCACGATTGAACAATACTAACCTATAAATAGACCCAATTCGTGGGAAAACGTATGCATTGATCCCATTACGATTCCAGACGTACCCTAGCCGTCCAGAAGCCTCCCAAATCGTTCTCCAAGTTCATAGAACACATCAGATCGGTTCCTAATCGATTTCTGACGTTGATTTCAATTCTTGATTGATTCATCGTGTGTTCTCACTGATTGGATCGCCAATCAAATAGGATTCCGCACTATTTGGTTTGGTTTAACACGCAATCACTCGGTATTTCGTTCAAATACCAGGTCCTAACAGGATGAAGTACAGAGCTCAGAAGTCTTCGTACACTCAAAATCCAGCTTTGTACAATGCCACGCCTCAAGCTAAGACATCTGGAGCACCTCTCCAGACTGCATTTGTGTCTAGCTCATCGAGTCCTTCACATGCTTCTCCTTCATGATCAGACACGTCGGGGTCTTTTAGTACCCACTACATTGGATCTGAAGCAAATGCTACTAGACTGAAGACCGAGAACCTCGGTAATGTGACTGTGGAAGTAGCTCGAGAGCATATGGATCTTTTGGCTGCTGTGGTTCATTCTTATGATGGACTTGTTGCCGGGAAGATTGGAAACTGCCATCTGGCAGACGAGGACTATGAGCAGGTGAACGAAATGGAGCTTGAGAGGATGGACATAATGTGGGCCTTAGCTAGTGCTGTCCGGAGGGCGAAGAAGTTTGTGAAAAAGACCGGACAGAACTTGGTAGCTACTAAGGATACCACATGTGGCTTTGACAAGAGTAAAGTGACCTGCTTCAACTGTGGAGAGAAGGGGCACTTCAAAAGAGAATGTGGCAAGCCAAAGAAGACGGGTAACGGGAACCCGTTCTCGTCCTTCACTCGCCAAGACAAGCAAGCTACTAGTTCTGCTTCATCAAGCAAGGATCCAAAAGCCTTGACTGCTCATGATGATGAAGGACAGGATTGGAGCTTTAGGTTTGTCTCTCCTGGGGAATCAAACATTGCAAGTGTAGAAGACATTGACGATGATTCCGCGAGTGAAGGAGATCTAGCAGTTGAGATACCAATGTCAAATATTGAAGAGACAACTGCATCTGAGGTCAGTTACAAGCCTAAAGAGGAGACTACCACGTCAAAGACAGAAAAGACAGAATCACCAGAACCAGAGACATCTGATGCTGCGTTGATGGCTAACTTTTCTGAACCAACTCAGGTAAGTACCACTGACCAAATGTTTAATAATCATGCTTGTTCTGACTGTGATACCTTTAGAAATAGCATAGATGAAAAAATTGCTAGGTTAAAGATCATAATGATAACTTAGTAAAAGATTTGCATCTATGCACTGAGGCTAATAGAGTATTAAAACAAAATGAGCATAGTTACAAAGAAAAGATAGACCTTTTGACTAAACAGCTTAGGGAAACCGAAGTAGTTGCATTTAACCAATCTAATGACATTAGGTACTATCTAACTCCCTAGAAGACACTAAGAAGCAAAAGCCAGTTCTAGAAGTAGAAGTAAACTCATTAAAATAGAAACTGTACAGTTGGACAAGTTCATCACACATAGTCCAACACTTAGTGAGAGAAAGAAATAACGGGGAGGGATTGGGTTATAAAGTGGTTCCACCACCACCTGAGACCTTGATGAACACTAAGACTAGACCAATTAATAATAACCCCATCAAGGATCATGTGGTGTCTACTCCTCTTGTTAGTGATCCAGATTCCTCATGTTCATCTATTGAATCTGGAAACAAACAAAAGGAGACCACTTCAAAGGCAAAGGGTAAAATGTCTTGTGTTAATCTGGAAAAGGAATTTGAAAAGGTTAACTTAAAGTCAGGGTCAAACAAAGTCAAATCAGAACCTAAAAAGACTTCTAATGTTAATCTTTCACATATTTCAAGTCAAACACCAGTTAACCAAAAGGAATAAAATGTTAAACCTGTTAAAACAGTTAACTCTGCTAAAAAAGAGAAAACATCAAAAGAACCAGAGTCAAAACCTAAATTGAGTGATGTTACTAGAGTGTCACACACATCTCCACAAAGAAAGTTTAATCATAAAGTTGATAGCAGGTCGTGCTACAACTGTGGAGAATGTGGACACATTGCTTCCTTTTGTCCTTTCTATTAGACACCTAGGAAGAAGATTGAACTTCAGGACTCAAAACCTAGGTCTTCTAAGAGGAGTTCTTTAACTCCACCTAGAAGAACTAGTGAACCTAAAGTTCAACCCATTAGCCAGTCGAATGTTTATCACAAACAGGCTTTGCACAAATCTGGCTTATGGAAAGAGAAGTCATCTTGCGTGTCTGATAATGATGACAAGAAGGAACCTGAGCTACCCTCACCCTCTAAGGGTCAATGGGTTGAATTCATGATGTGTGATGCCTCTGGGAAACCCAAGCCAGTAAAGGCTTGGGTTCCTAACCTAAACTAAACCTTTACATTGTATGTGCAGGGTGTTCGCTACAGTGCTGAGACTAACACGTGGATTGTAACAGCGGAGCATCCAGGCACATGACAGGAAACAGGGCTCTTTATCAAACGTCAAGCAAATAAAAGGAGGGCATGTTTCGTTTGCTGGAAACAAGGGAGGCTATATCACAGCTCAGGGAGAAGTGGGGAATCAGAAAGTTAAGTTTGATAAGGTGAACTACGTTCAACAACTTCAAAATAACTTACTTTCTGTTTCCCAAATCTGTGATAAGGTGTTTAAAGTCATCTTCAACAAAAAGAAGTGTTACGTGCGAAATAACTTACTGTTTCCCAAATCTGTGATAAGGGGTTTAAAGTCATCTTCAACAAAAGAAGTGTTACGTGCAAAGAAAGACTACGTGATCCCAGAGGACCAAGTTCTGATGACTGCTTCAAGATATAAAGACTTTATGTTTTGGATCTGTCAACAGCTGCTACAACGGATCATGAGGTTCAGTGCTTTCTATCTAAAGCTACTGAGAAGGATTCCCATCTCCTGGCATAGGAGAATGGGACTATTAGTCAAGGATGATGAATCACTTGATTCGAAGGATCTTGTGAGAGGAGTTAATGTCAAGAATTTCCAGCTTCCTGACTTTTGTGTAGCTTGCAAGAAAGGCAAACAGACGAAGAAGTCTCATAAGGAAAAAAAGTTCATTCAATAGAACTTCTCTTGAACTTCTTCACATGGATCTTTTGGTCCATCAGTACAAAGAGCATTGCAGACGACTTGTACTGTTTTGTGGTTACTGATGACTACTCAAGGTTTTCTTGGGTAATGTTTTCTGAAGTCCAAATAAGAAACATTTAAGTCATTCAAGGAGTTAGTAACCATACTGGATCTCTCTACAAGCTGAAGGTTAGACAAGTACGCTTAGACAACGGGACGGAATTCAAGAACCAGTGGATGGAGGCTTACTGCAAGGAAAAGGGAATTGTGCATCAATTCACTTCTGCCTACACGCCTCAGATGAATGGCGTTGCTGAGAGAAAGAACAGAAGCTTGATAGAGACAGCACGGACTATGCTGGCAGACTCGAAACTGCCTATCCAATTCTGGAATGAGGCAGTAGCGAATGCATGTTATACAATGATCGATCCTGATAGTCAAGCGCCACGGAAAGACATGTTACGAGCTACTACAAAGACGCAAACCGAATTTGGAGTATCTTGAACCATTTGGCGCGCCGTGCACACTTCTGAAGAAAACACAAGAAGGTAAATTCAGCGAGAAGGCGGATGAAGGAATCTTTCTAGGATACAACATACCGAACAAGCGAGTTTTACAACAACTCAACGGGTCTAGTAGAAGTGTTGTGTAATGTTGACGTTCAGAGATATACCACACCACCTACTGGCAAAGGACCCGCCTACTTTTTCCACTATGATGGATTCTTCAAGTCCTTCAACATCCCTCTCTCTCTCCTTGCGGATGATGAGTTAGCTACTCGGATGATCTATATATCTTGAATACACTATCTAGCTCACAGGGAGAATCATCTACTCAGTCAGGGGGAGTAGTCGATGACAGTGACTCCTCCTCTGAAGATAAAGCTGAAGAAGATGACTAGAACAGTCAGGAGGAACAGGTTCTAGTTCCTGAAAGTCCACAAGCATCTACCAGTGATGCACCTTCGACTTCGGAACCTCAAACTCCAAACCTCAGATGCAGAACCAAATGTTCATAATCTTGGCTCTGAGGTAACTGTCCTACTACTCCAGGATCACGCCTAAACGTCTATCATCCCTTAGACAATGTCATTGGGATGTCAGATCAGGAGTACAAACCCGAAATCAGCTATATTCAGCTGATTACGCCTCGGTTATGGAGAAGGGTTACATTCATGATGGTGCTTATCGGTGTTTTGTCTCGCAGTTTGAGCCAAAATACGTCAGTGATGCACTAAATGATGAGGCATGGGTGAGTTCCATGCAAGAAGAACTTCTTCAGTTCAAGAAGTAGGTGTGTGGACTCTGGTAGATAGACCTAAAGGTGCTAAAGTCATTGGCACCAAATGGGTCTTGAAATGCAAGAAGGATGACCAAGGGTCATTATCAGGAACAAAGCTCGATTGGTGGTTCAGGGATTCCGCCAAGTCGAGGGAATTGACTACAATGAAGTGTTTGCACCCGTGGCAAGGATGGAAGCCATTCGTATCTTCCTTGCCTATGCATCGTACATGAAGATTAAAGTCTATCAACTAGATGTGAAGAGTGCATTCCTTCATGGGGAAATCAGAGATACAGTCTATGTCAGTCAACCCGAGGGATTTGAAGATCCTTATCATCGGGATAGAGTTTACAAGCTCGACAAGGCCTTATACAGGCTTCATCAAGCTCCAAGAGCCTGGTATGAGAAACTCTCGACTCATCTTGTGAAACACGGCTTTCGCACGGAGTCATTGACTGCACGCTGTCATCAAAAAAAAGATGGCGACCTACTGCTCGTACAGATCTATGTCGATGACATAATCTTCGGTTCAAAGAACGAAGAGTTTGCAAAGAGTTTGAAACAGTTATGAAGAAAGAGTTTGAGATGAGTGCTATGGGGGAGATGAAGTTCTTTCTTGGGTTACAGGTGGATCAGACTCCAAATGGGATCTTTCTACATCAGACCAGTATGTAGGAGACATTCTCTCAGTCGTTTTGACATGGAGATGCTTCTGCTGCTGGGACTCCACTTGCTACGAATCACGATATAGCACCTGATAAAAATGGAGATCTTGTAGATGCCACAATGTACCGAGGAATGATTGGATCCCTCATGTATCTCACACAGCCTCAAGACCTGATATCATGTATGCTACTGTTTATGTTCTAGATATCAGGCTAAGCCTAAGGTCAACCATCTGATCGGGGTCAAGAGGATATTTTCGTTATCTGAAGGGTACACCCACACTTGGGTTGTGGTATCCTCATGATGATGACTTTGAGCTCACGCGTATAGTGACTTGGATTACGGGGGCTGCAAGATGAACTACAAGTCTACATCAGTAGGGTGTCAATTCTTTGGGAGAAGATTAGTTACCTGGCAGTGTAAGAAGCAGACATCGGTTGTATTGCCAACCTGTGAAGCCGAATATGTTGCTGCTGCAAGCATTTGCTGTTCACAAATCATCTGGATTCAACAGCAAATGCGGGATTACGGTTTACAGTTCTCTTCTACTCCTATTTTTGTTGATAACTTTGCTGCAATTGTAGTAACTAAAAATCCGGTCCAACATCATAAGACCAAACATATCGGTATTAAATAACATTTCATAAGAGATTGTTTTGAAAAGAATTTAATTGATGTGGTAAAAATTAATACTGATTTTCAACGCGCTGACCTCTATACTAAAACCTTTGATAAACCACGTTTTCAATATTTGCTAGAGGTCAACGGCGTTAAAAAGAAAAGTGAGGTTATTCCAGATGATGATCATGTGTAGTCCGATGTTGGTTTAGTTAATTTTCTTTTTTACTTTATTTTATTTGTTCATTTTAGTCTGTTTAATTAAACTCATGTTATTTCTGTTTTATTAAAATCCTAAAATAATTAAACCAGTTAGGATTTTAGTATTTTAGGGGGAGAATAAGTCAACAAGTAACATTAAAAAAACGAGGGAGAAGGAGTGGGAAGCTTATATAAGGTAGATCGTATCTGTGATACCGATTCAAATCCTTTGGAAAATGATAGTACACAGGAACAAATCAAGAGGGATTTTAAAAAATTAACTTAGAAAAGATGCAAAAATTCAAAGTATAAGTCTGTGTAGTCTAAGCAATAAAAAAGGGAAGATGATAGAAAAACTGGTAACTCCTAAGGTAACACAACGAGAGTAGACCTAGAGGTTGCTAGACCACAAATGATATGTCGGTAGATTCAACACAATAGATGATTAGACCAACTGGTGATCTCAAGATCAAACTAAGTTGTTCAACTGACTGTGGGCTTCCATCTTATCACTGGTTAACACAATCAACAATATTCCAATAAGGGGTAAAGAGCATGTTAACACCCGAATGGTGGCGGATGACCATAAATAGAGCAAAGCACGAAAAAAAAAAAAAAGACAAAATGCTATCAAACTAATGACTTATGTTGTTGGTGCATTTTGTGCAAAATAAAATTAAGCTGCTCTAACAAGGAGATAGGTTGTGTGCCTCTCTACTGTGCGATGGCACTGACCTGAGGATAAGCATAACCTAGATATTCTAGAATTTATTGTTGTTTGCCGCCTCTCTGCGGTGCGATGGCACTGACCTGAGGACTGGCTTCTCTTTGAAAGCTCTAAGAATAGTCTCTTCTTGTAATAATACCCGTAGACCGCTTTAACAGCTCCTGAGGAAGGTTGATTACCATATAAGTGTGAGATCCATAAATGTTAGTTGAAATAATTAAACCTAAAACTATCACCAGTTTGTGTCAAAAGTCTGTGTATGGATTTAAGAGGACAAACATATTGACAATCATTGTGGCTGCAATTCTTGAAAGTTCAAATCAATGTGGGAATCTAAGAGTTCCAGTATGATTTCCTAAACTTGCTAAAGACTCTGGATGAAAACCATGAATTGAGTATCAAAAGATTTTAATAACAAGTCCCAAATGATTTGACGTGCCTGTATGATTCCAAAATTGAATTGGTCGAGTTGTGGTCAATCTAAGTTGAAGCTGCCTATTCCGGAACCAAATCCCGTAGATTTCCATCTTAGGATTTATCTCTCACAAAAAGCCAAAAACAAGGTTTTATTTTTGTACTTTAGTTTAGTTTTTTTCTAATTTACTTAGTCTTTTAGTTTTGTTTGTTTGACGGACTACATCATGAAAAGCTGTATGGGATCAACTCACTAAAAGGGTCATGTCTGAGATGACCACATGTGCTTTCAAAGTTTAAAACAGTCACGTCTGAGGTGACTAAATTATTTAAAAGGATCACGACTGAGGTGATCAAAAAGTTTTTATGTTAAAATGATCATGTCTGAGATGATCAAATGCTTATAATGTTAATCTCAAAAGTTAAAAGGGTTTTAAATGTAAATTGTTCAAAATGGTAGAAAATTTACTAAGTGTGACCCATTCGCACGATTGGACCATGAGTATGGACCAACCATGCGAATGGCTCCCATTCGCACGACTGGACATGAGATTGAGCCATTCACACGAATGGCTTATCAGAATGACCCATTCGACCGAATGGAATTGGGCGAATGAGTCAGTCGACCGACTGAGACTCATTCGGTCAACTGAAGATGCAAATGAAAGGGTACGAATGAGTCAGTCGACCAACTGAACCTCAGTCGGCCAACTGCATGCGACTGACTGGGCCAATCGCACGATTGAGCCTCAGTCGCCCGAGTGAAATGAGCGAATGAGCCCAGTCGGCCGATTGAACTCAGATTCAGTATTTAAAGGGCACAGTCGATCGCATTTTACTCATCACTCCCAATCACTCCCAAATCTACTCTATACCGTTACTCTGCCAAAATCTCTGTAGATCCTATTTTCATCTTGATTTTGATTCACTGACGTTCGTTGTTGATTATACAGGTAGATTGAAGTTCTATCTCACCGAAATCTGAAAGATGAAACCCTAATTTCGTGATGTTCGAATGAACTCAAGATACGGACTGAAAATTGACCTAATAACCTACCTAAACTATGCAAAACGTTAAAATTAAGTTTAATGGGTTATTAGTAATTAGATGACGAGTCTCTTGAACCGGTAATCCATGTTAAATCATGTGTTTTGATCAAGATTCGAACTACAGGCGACTGAACAGTGGGACATGCGAATGGTCGTCCGGATGAACTCCAATCGCACGATTGAATCTTGCGATTGGGTCAATCGGCCGAATAAACCATGCGAATGAGCTCAGTCGGCCGACTGAACCAATCGCAGACTCAGTCAGCAGATTGAACTCAGTCGCATGTCTCATTCACCCGAATGAGCCCAGTCGCATCAAAGGACAACCGACTGACTTCAGTCGCATGTTTCATTCGCACGAATGAATCAGAATGAATTTAAACATTACACTTAGAACTGAATTTTGATGTATTATGTACTAATGGTTCTGTGTCTTGTGTTTCAGGAAAATGGCTGATAGATGCTCCATTAAACCAAAGCACAACATCTGTGCTCACTTGGATCATACTACTCGGAACGGGGCCGAGTTCACAGAGATTATAGCTTTCCTTAGACGTTCCCGGATACATAAGGCTATATCTACACCGTGCACGCCCTACAGATCATTACACCAGGCCTTCTGGGAGAATGCCTCCGTGGATCGTTCTCGTGAGCCCTACAGTATTCGGAGTTCTATTCTGGGTCATGATATCGAGGTTACTGCTGCAGACATCCAGAGAGTTCTTGAGTTTGGGGACGATGATGAGCACCCCACCAGATTACATCCACTGACTGTGAGAGGCTGCTTCCTCAGGTTCAAGTACGCTGGGGACATAAACTCGGGTGTGCTCAACAAGAGCAACCTGTGCCCCCAGTACAAGTACATGGCACATTAGATCCTTAAGTGCATTGCTTCGCGGAGGGGTGGGTTCGACGACCTATCAGACCAGATTCAGAATGCCTACGTGGCACTGGTGCTGAACCACCCTTTCAGCTTTTCGAGTATGATTTTTTCTTATCTGGTGGAGAACTTGGAGGCAAAGGGGAAGGAAGGATTTTGTATGTACCCCACCTTTCTACAGCTGATCTTCAACGAGAAGCTGCCACATCTTCCCAAGGAGAGTCATGATGCAGTTGCTTTGGAGATCATGGATGACACGACTTTAGGTCGAATGAGAGTGTATAGGGGCAAGCAGGTGAAGCCCCAGGTGAAGAGGTTGATTGGCCACTTGGCAAACGAGAGATATGTGGCGCCGGGGAGACGCAAATGGCGTCATGATGACAGTGATTCTGATGACGAGAGGCTACTGCTCCCCGAGCATGATTCTGACAATGACGACAGTGGGGACGCTGGGGATGATATGCCTACTCCACCGAGAGGCACTGTTTCTGATGTTATACCTCCAGTGTCCGTCCCAGCTGGAGACGTAGCCGAGTCTGTTGGATCCATCAGGACTTTGTTCCTGATGTGGAGGAAGAGGAGTCGGACGAGGAGCCCCTAACGCGAACTGTGGGAAGCAAAGTTGTTCCCACATAATATGGGCTAAGGGCGGTTGGTGAACGCCCGAGAGACTCAGGAGAGACAGCTACTTATCCGAGTTATGCACCGGAGTCAGCTAGCAAGGTTGTAGGGGGAGCATCCACCTCAACGGGGACGAGGAGGAAAAGGATGGCTCAACCCCATGGTCAGAAGAAGAAGAAGTGACGTTTGACCTTCGTTACCATTACAGCACTACCAGCCACTACCACCACCACCACCACTACTTCGACAGCCACACCATCCACCACCACAGCCACCACAGCTACCACAGCCACCACCACACCTCCCACCACAGTACAGATTCCATCTACCACCATATCCTTCACTCCCACATCACCTCCACCATTTCACAGACCCATCTTCACTACAGCCACCACCACCACCACTACCCACCAAGCTGGACCCTCAGTCCATCCCTCTCATACTTATGGATCACCTCTACCTCCAATTGGAGTAGAGGAACAGCTGCCTGCGCTCAACCGGATGGTGATGCGCCTATTAGCTGCAGATGAGGAGAAGGCGGCTCATATCCGCCAGCTTGCTGACCTGACTGCTGCACAGGCTCACCAAATTGCAGAGCAGGCTCGAGTTATTGAGGAGCAGGCCCAACAGATGGCTGCTCAGAGCCATGAGATAGCCCAACTCCAAGCACATAGTGTCACATCTACCAAAAGGATAGAGGAGTTGGAGGAGGCGAAGAAGACTATCATGTTAAAGCTGAAAGGATCTAAGGAGGAGCCCCTCAAGATCAAAGAGGGAGACGGAGATGATGGTGATGATGATGAAGATGATGATGAGGATGATGAGGATGAGACAGAGGAGGAGGAGGGGACAGAAGAAGAAAGGACAGAGGAGAAGGAGGATGATGATGATGCAGAAGGAGGGGATGCAGCTGCATCGGCCTCTACTTCAGGTCAAGAGAGGAGGTCAAAGAACAGACAAGACCAACCAGCTTCTTCCTCTGCTCTTCCAAGTGATGAGCCGATGATACAAGACAAAAGTAAAGATTAGATGTTTATGTATTTATTTACTTTTGTATTTGAATCATGTATTGAAAACTATGTATTTAATGTTTATATTAAGTTAATGCATTTCTGTTTGGTTAATTACTAATGGTTTATGTGTTGAATGTTTAAATCAAACAGATCCAAATTACCAAAGGGATGAGTTTGATGTTGCTCCCCTTCAACAGGTCAAGACTGAGCTAACAATGATTCTTGATATGCAAGGGATCGTAAGGAGGTCAGTGAGTTATACCCCTGAAGAAGGGGAAATAATTCACGACCTATCAAACGAGCAACTCCCAGAGATCTTCAAGCTCAATCCAGATGAGATAGTGAAAGATGCTCCGACATGCGACTCGACCAGTGACGAAGACTCAACGATGTTTTGAACGATGAAGATGTCACTGCAAAAGATAGATGATCACATTCACGCATACCCTCAGTATGCTGACAATGAGGGAAATGTGGTCCCCAATCTGGGTGAATCCCTCGTCAGCGATACCTTTGAGGTATTAGACAAGATGGAGCAAGAGTCGGAGAAAGCAGAAGGAACAGCCCAAGCCTCAAATGATGATGTCGATATCCGAAAGGCTGAGTGGGCTGCATGTTTTGAAGAAGTTAGAGCCCAACGCACTGCACCGAAACAAGATGCCTACACCAAACTCTACCGAGTCAAGAAATCATAAGGTGTCTGGCAGAATCATAGCGTGGGCGTATTTTGAGGATCTTAACGTATATGCAGTTAAGAGGGAAAAGGGCATAGAGTACTTCAGATTCCCACATGATCTGAAGACTCTACCAGGTTTTGAGCTCAACCAGCTGGCCAAGCTAAAGCTTTTGTATGCGGACCCGAGGAAGATGTCAGGCTGGTTCGAGGCTGCCCTAAAGAAGGAGAACCACACCAGATGGGTTAACTTCAGACCCCAACAGCCTACTAGGTATATCAGAAGGTCTGAGGTTGATGCCATTACTGGCAAGCCCAAGATAGTGTTGAAGTGGAGTCCTCCGTGCACAATGTCAAGAATCCCACTCAGGGAAATGCCACAGGACTTCACTCCACACTTTAAGTGGTGGTGGAGAACAGTAGAAGCGGTCATTGTCCTAAACAAAGAAGGCCAAATGGATACGATCAGGGTATTCGACCCAATATGGCTTACTAACTTGTCGGCTAATGATGTCTATACGCTATACAAGTGGCCACTGTTCTATGATACGCAGGATATTGTACAAGCCCTCCAGTTCCAGAACGTTATACGACTCTGCTTCGCGTTGGAGATTCACGCGGGAGTCACAAAAGAGGAAAAGTACAAGAAATATGAGGAGGTTATGCAGAAAACAAGACAATAGAGAGATCTAGGTCCAATGGGGAGTTTGTTGATACATGTATGTCCCTAGATCAGGATATGAAATGTAATAGATCTTGTTTATCTGATTCTGATGTAATTTGAAATGATTAATGAAATGATATTGATTGTTTGTGATTTGTAATGTCTAATATTTCATTAATGAGTCGATATTGAATTGGTAATTAGGTTTGTGATTGTTTGAATGGTTACACATAATGTTATATTAATTAATACATTCAAACTTAACACAATGAAGTTCTCATACGAATGGCCCATGCGAATGGACCACACGCATGAATAACTTCATACGATTGACTTAGTCGCACGACTGAACCAGGAGACTGGATCAGTCGTATGATTGTAACATAAGATTGGCTCAGTCGCACGACTGAACACTCAGTCGTGCGGATGAATCAACCGCATGGTTCAATCGCACGACTGAACCGTACTTATGGTCCAGTCGCCCGAATGAACAATACTAACCTATAAATACAACCCAATTCGTGGAAAAACGTAAGCATTCATTCTATTTCGACTCCAGACGTACTCTAGCCGTCCAGAAGCCTCCCAATTCGTTCTCCAAGTTCACAGAACACATTAGATCGATTCTCAATCGACTTCTAACGTTAGGTTCAATTCTTGATTGATTCTTCATGTGTTCTCATTGATTGGATCGCCAATCAAATAGGATTCTGCACTATTTGATCTGGTTTACACGCTAATCACTCGGTATTTCGTTCAAATACCAGGTCCTAACAAATTCAAGTACTAAGCCTATACAAAATGGACTAGATCTACTGATCCTAGGCCTAACAATACTCCCCCTTAGGCTTAGATACTTGTAATCAGCTCTTCAAAACTGAAAGTTCTTTCAATCTTGCCACCATCCTTTTGTTGAAGTATGATACTGCATCCTTTTGATCATCGTACTTGTACTTGATCTCCATTCTGCATATCCTTTGCAGAGTCTCAAAACTTAGGCCCAAAATGTCATCATTAGTGGTAAGTGTTTCCACTACACTTTCATTGTGCACTATCTCGAGCTCATCTTCCTCTGAGATTCTCAGTTCTGATACTTCTTCAATGTTAGCTCCTTTCAACAGCCCAGCATCATGTCTTCTTCTTTTGTATGCTTTAGCATGTAGTTTATCCACCACTTGAATCATGTGCACATATAAGCATAGATCATTCTGTGCTCTTTCATCTGACAGCTTTGGAAAGAATTTATCATGCAGGTATGATGTGTAGCTGGAGTGTAGCAGTTTGATTTCTACTGGGTCAAAAATTCTTATCTTTTCACCTTTCTTCCCCTTAGCATTCCTTAGTAGCACCATTTCTTTTGACTTCTCCACATGTCCCCACTCAGTTATGGGAATAGTGTATTGATTTCCTGCTATGACTTTGATGGCTGTTGTTTTTCTGTTTGAGTATCCAACCCTCCTTAAGAGTTCATCATCAACCATAGTAGAGGAGTTGGTGTTTGATCTTCTTCCTTTTTGAAGTCTTTTCTTATGTTCAGCATCTTCCCTCTTAGCCTTCTTCAAAACATCATCTATAAATCTTATATCCTACCTACTGAAACAAAAAAGTCTCTTCCGCTTGGATGGATTGGATAGTTTGACATGATTAGGCTTTACAGGTCTTTGATGTCTCTCTCAGGGAGTCTCAGTAAAGCTTCTACATCATGGAAGTATTCAATTCTTCCAGATGTCCTCTTGATGATTGCACTATCCCAGTCTTAATCATACTTCCATGCCATTATCTTGTCTTCTTCTACAGAACTGGCAGTTGTGATGTGGTCATACGGCTCTATCAGGGTAGATTTTTGTTCAGTGATTTCCCTGACTGTTGTTCCTAAAGGCCATACTTTTCCAGCGATAACTGCCCTAGGCTCTCTGATCAATTTTTCTTTTCCTTTGTGCTGATCTTTAGATTCCACAGTTATAAGATCAGGAGGAAGTTTGCTTTGTTGCTCATAGGATGGGTGTGGAGCTTCAGTTCTAAATCTCACTCCTGTGTCAAGTTCAACAACCATTACATGCTCCATCATCCATCTAAGCTCACCAACTTTTCTTCCTTTAAGCTTATATGCCTTGTAGTTGTGACCCTGTAGCCAACAGAACATATTATACTTGCTAAGCTTTGCTGTGTCATAGTGGCCTAGATCTTTCTTGATTTTCTGTATGGCTTGAAATGTTATGAATGCTTCATAGTCACAATTAGGGATCATGAATCTAGCCAGCTCAAACTTTTTCAGTAGATCCTTCATCTCAGACATATTCATCCTTTCAACCATGTCATATGAAAACCCATGGTTGATAAGGGTCATCAACATTGTTGACGCAGGCCTTTCTTCCAATATGTCTTTTGTTTTAAGTAGAACACCAGCATTTGATTCTTCTTGATCTTTGTTAGTTTCATCTTCAATTAGCTCTTTCCATTCAGCATCACTCTCATCTTCATCTTCATCATGAGTTACTTGCTTTAATGTTGACACGTCCACTGAAGGAGCGTAAACTGAAGATGTATGCCTTAACCTTTTGGGTGTCTCTTCAAAATTGATTGTTTGTATATTTGTTGAACCCAAATACTTCTTTTTCCTTGAGTATTGAATAGGTTTCTTTAGTTGATCTGATTCAAGAGCACATATCTTCATCTTCAGTTGATCAATCTCTTCTTCTTTTCTTCTCAACAAAGCTGATTGATCATAGAGAGAGTCATTCATTTGATCAACCTTCAGCCTTAGCTTCTTATTTTCATTCTTCTCATTCTTTGCTGAATCTTGAAGTTCTTTAACCAGCTCATGCAATGAATCGATCACTTCATTGCTTTCTTGTATGCTCTCCCTCAATCTTTTCAGACTTGATTCTTGCTTCATCAGCTGATCATCTTTTACTTTTATCATTCCCTTCAACTCTTGAATACTTTGCTTTCTATTGTTAGACTTTATAACAAGCTTGTTGTATTCAACAAACAGATAACTCTTGCTGACAGGGATATCGTTATCACTTAGTTCATCTTCATTGTAGGCAATCACATCAACATAGTTTGCTTCTTCTTCTTCTTCTTGATGTTGAGCATCAATCTTATCATCATTTACTTCTTCAGGGTCTTCACTTGCTGAGCTTGAACTGGGCTCAATGGCTTGATCTGCCAGTTCTTGATGTGGTTAATGTTGTTGCTGATGGTCAGTGACCGGATAGACTAGTTTAGTTTCATTTGAGAGAATAGGGGATTCAGTTTTGGTTATAGACAGGTGAACTGTACTTGCTTGTGAGGCTAACTCTGTCTTCCCAGTGTAAATGCTCTTAGTGGATGGATTTTCTGGATTTGGAGGCTGTTGAAAAAGTTTCATTTGGAGCTAATTTGGTGATGGAGGGTGAATTGGAGAGAATGTTTGGGTGTTTTGGCTTGCAGGTGAATAAGGTAGGGATGGTTGAGGTTGATGGTGTATGGGTGATTGATCTGGTGAGTGAGTGGCTTGAATAGAGTTGGTTGGTGAACCCTCCTGTTGATCTTCCCACACAAGCTCTTAAGGAATGTTTGCATCAGCATCTACCACATGATCAAACATGGGCATGTCTCCTCCTTCATACTTCCCGGATATTTTATTTAGTACGGATCTACCTAGGTGAGCTTGAACAAACACATCACCATCTACAGTAGTTCCAGGCAGATCAACATTGATAATTAGTTGCAGAAACCTTGGAAACATATACATCTTGTCAGCCTTCTGTACTTTGATGTGATTACATAAGCAGTTGAAGATGTACTTTGAGTAATTGTAGGTTCTTCCCTCAAAAACACCAATAATATCTGAAGAGATATGCCTTGAAAATCTGTCAAGTCCAGATTTCCTGTTTGAGATGCACTTAAGATAAGTGTGGCAGAGAAATGTGTATGGCTTGCGGAGTCTTCCTTTCTTTATTTCTCCCTTCTCGAAGTCACCATCATACCCCATCAGAAGAAAGACTTTTTCTATGTATTCATTGTCGAACACATCAGGGTGACTAGCTTCTACATCTCCCAACTCAAGAACCCTTCTTATTGTCTGTTCATCCACTCTCAGTCTTTGATTCTTCACATCAGCCACAATAACTTGACCATCTTCCTCTATTTGGGCGGAGTTCCGGAAATCGGTGATGTGCGATTGGCGAATCACAGGCTCTGTTGATAAGGCATAGAACAACCTGGATCTTCTTAGATATCGGATAATGTCTTGACACCCTACTGAAACAGGATCGTCAGGGTTTAAGAAAGCACACACATTGTGCTCTTTCGCAAATCGATTATCCATCTGTTCAGAAGAAGAAGATTTCGTTAGAATCACAATGAAAATATGAACAGTTGTGAGATGAAACGAGATAATACAAACAGTTGTGAGATTAAACGAGAATCGAATGGTTTAGTCAATTTCAGAAATTGACCAAGTATAATGTTTGTAAGCATACATGAATCAACACACATATATATGGATTAACCTATATATAATGCATACACAATAATGAATTACAACCATTCATTACAGATAAGGCATAAAACAACCTGGATCTTCTTAGATATCGGATAATGTCTTGACACCCTACTGAAACAGGATCGTCAGGGTTTAAGAAAGCACACACATTGTGCTCTTTCGGAAATCGATTATCCATCTATTCAGAAGAAGAAGATTTCGTTAGAATCACAATGAGCATATGAACAGTTGTGAGATTACATGAGATTATACGAACAGTTGTGAGATTAAACAAGAATGGAATGGTTCATTATTGAATCATTACAACATGATCTACCTTGAACACAGCGATCTGAGAGCACAAATACATGTTTGTTTGATGTTTTGATTTGGTAAGATTTGAATGTTATAGAAGTAGGAAAAGTTTGTTGAGAGTGTGTTTTCATATGTCTGAAAAAGTGAACTGAAAAAGTGAATAATGAATTTTGAAGTCAAACAACATCATTTATACTTTCTCAGACACATTAATTTTATTACTTTAATGAAATGGGACCCTCAACAAATTCTTCCGTAGATCATCTACGGATTCCATAAATCATCTGAGGATGTCTTAACGACATCTCCTGATGAAGTATAACTTACATTTTCACAGATTACAAGACTATGAAATTAAATTGTATTTGTTGATCTTTGCTCATTCGTAGTTTACCAATCTACGGATAAACATTTAAATTTTCCACACTGTAGCTTCTGCTGATGCTTAAGATTGTAGAATGCAGAGAAATTTTGTTGTATGGTCCAAGTCCATTGCTTAGAATCATTTATTGCTTTTGGACCTTGTTGACTTTGTATTCATGACAATTTAGCACAAGAAAGTTTAAATGATTTTAAAGAAAATTTCATGTATCTAGGAGCTAAGTTGGTGTTTAGATTCTAATTCCTTCAAATTGATAATGAAATAGACAAAGCTACTGATTGATAAACTTAACTTCATGAATTCTACTCCCCCTAAATTTGTGATTAAGGATGACAGTAAGCATCTATCATAAATTTCTATGAAGAATACCATGAATGTTATTTAACTGTATGATGATGCTTAAAAATATATACACATATGATGGGATCATACTATAATACTAAGCCTCTTCCTGATGAATTATTTTGTTGTATTGATACCTGAACAAAGTGCTGATTGCAAGTATATTGTTCATTTAAATCCATACAAGAGCTAATGTATCAACTAGGCATGTTGTAATCATGTTTTCATATTGATTTGGAAATAACTGTTATGGGCTTCAGATTCAATTCACAAAGATTTTGTCCTCCCTTTGCAAGTTGTTAGTGCTCTAAGAAAGATTAACATGTTGTCTTTAGTTGTCTTTTAATATTTTGTAATAGTATAGGGACTATTTGTGTTATTAGTTAGTTCCTTTACTTTTTGTTTTCATTATAAATAGCTTAGACTTACAGGTAGTAGGTAACTAAGAATTGTATTCGAACCTGCTTTCATACTTTGTAATTGTCTTAGCTTGATATTTATGAAAACTTGAATTTTGTTGATATCTTGTTTTGATTTGATTACTTTTGTTTGTGAATTTCATTGAATTGTATCACAGATTGTACATTTGATCCTATCAAATGGTTTCAGAGCTGTTGGTAGCTGTTAGTGATTGATTTTAAGTTTTGTCGAACTTTAAAAACTCAAAAATCTCATGAATCTGTGATTGAGATACAATTCAATTGAATTTTGTGAATTTCAGTTGTGTTTTCATCATCAGAAACATGTTTGAATCACAATTAGCAGTTCAATTCATCAAATTCAAGTTAGTTTGTTGAATTTGTGTTCGAAAAGGGTTTGAAGTTTCGGATTGAAAATATCAAACTTGAGTGATTTGTTGTTAAAATTGAATGAAATTGATGTTAGAAGAATGTTTATCGGCATAAAACTCACTTAATTGGAAAGTTTCAATCGAATTAATCAACATTTGAAGAATTCAGAAGATTTGAGTCTGTTACATTCATATGAAGATGATGAACGTGGCGCATGAGCATAGATTGACTGAAAATTTTGTCTAAGTGTTAGGCGCATTAACACTGTGTGGACGTTTTTAGTTCAGTCGTTTGAATACTGTTGAAGAGGAGAATCTCAGACATATCACCTTTGTTGAGAAAAAATTACAAGTGTTTAGGCGCTTGAAAACTGTTTAGGCGCTTGACAACTATTTAGGCGCCTGACAACTGTTCAGGCGTTTTATAACTGTTTGGACGCATAAACCTTGGGCATTTTGGAAAATTTTCTAAGGCATTCCCTTAGACGTTTCTCAACTCAGGCGCATGAACTGTTTGGGAGTATAACCACTGTTCAGGCGTATTACCTTGACAATTAGAATTATTTTTTAAAAAGAAAATTTTTCAAAAACTTTTCCATTTATTTTCTTAATTCAAAAAATCTAAAACAACAAAAATATAAGAATGGTGAAATCAGAAGATTCTGAAAATAGAGTTCCAAAACTTCAAAATAGAGCTGATTTCAAAAATTGGTCTCTTAGGAAAATAGCATTTTAATTCCATTGACACTGATCTTTGGAAATCTATAGAAAAAGGACCATACATTCCTATTATTACTAATGGGCCTGACAGAGGGTTTGTGTACACTAAAGATTCTCCAGAACCATATCTAGAAGATTATCTTCAAGGAGATGATCTAAAAAGAGTTAAGAATGATATTAAAGCATATTCATTGATGTGTAAAGGACTACCTTTGGAAGTTCTTACAAGGCTTGATGCATATCAAACTGGATACACTCTTTACAAAGCCTTAAGATCATTTGTGAAGGAGGTAAGGAGATTCAAAATCTAAAGAAACAAAAGCTGAATAGACAATTAGAATTGTTTCCACATTTGTCTGGAGAGACAATAAATCTGATAATGAATAGATTTGTTCAACTTACAACTGAAATGTCAACAGCTGGTATCAAACCTGATCTTGGGAGATTTATATCTCAGACTACTCAATGCTTTACCATCATCATGGAAACAAACTGTAACCCTACTAAAGCATACTGAGAAGTTTCCAATGGATCTAGATCTTTTTATTGCAAAAATAGAATCAGTGGAGATTGATGAAAGCTCAAGGAACAATGATAGAGCAGCAAATGTCTCAATATCAGTTTGTTGCTTCTCCTGCAACCACTATAGAGAATGCATTCATGGCAAAGAGTGAGAAAAGTTCTGAAGAAGAGGGAGATCTGTTTGTTGGAGCAGGATTTTTCACTGACTCATCATTCCCAGTGCACCTCCCCATTATACAACTCAGTCTCATTCTCAATCTCCTCCTAAACCACAGTAACAGAGACTTCTTCATCATCTAACTCTGCTAAATCTAGCAAAGTTAAAGATGTGATTAACATCCTATTAGAGGATGAAGAGTACAAAACTGCGTTTATGGACAGTTTTCAAGCATATCAAGGTAGCCATTTAACTCAACTAGATTTTGTTTTGCAGGATTTATTTGAGATGGATCTGAAGATGTTGAAGAGATGGACTTAAACTGGCAGATGGTGATGATTGCCTACAGGACTCAAAACTTCTTTTGTCAACAAGAAATACAAGCCAAGTGCAAACAAGACAGTTGGATTTGACAAGTCAAAATCTAGATATTTTAACTGTAACAGTTATGGACACTTCTCAGAGAATGCAAAGCTCCAAGGAATAATGGAGGAAATGCTCAATCAAGCTCAAGCAATCAAAGGTTTCAACAAGCTCAGAAGACTTTCAAAAGCCTTATCAAAGTCTTCCTATGCCTGAGCTTAAAGATGAAACCAAATCATCTGATTAAACAAAGAGCTCTAGTAGTCAGCATAAAGAGGTTATGATTGGAGTGCATATGCAGATCAGTTTACAAATGAATTAACATCAAGTTTATCTCTTATTGCAGAAATTCAAGGAGAAGATTGGTCAGAAAACAATGACCTAAAAGTGGAAAGTGATGAAGAAGAATATGACTATGATTGGAGTGACAAGTCTGATCCTAAGGAGGATACAGATGAAGTAGCTCTAATGGCACAGTCTGATCAACCAAAGGTTGACTCTTCAACTTCAAAAACTGAAACCACAGCTCCAAAATTTCCTGAAATCCCATCAGAAGTTAAAGAAAAACTTTGCACCAAATCATGCTATGAACATGTTGAACACTACAGAAATTATTCATTCAAAATCTGTGAGAAGCTAAACAAGAAGAATCTATGCATAGCAAACTTAAATCTGATCATAAAACAACAGATCAAAAGATTATCTCACTCCAAACTTCACGGAACAAAACAATAAAAGATTTAGAAATGTTTCTAAACAATTAGAAGAGATGACCAAGAATCTTGAACAGGAGAAAATAGCACATGCTGCTACTTAAATGGATCTGGAAAAAGTAAAAAGTTCAAAATGATAGTAGAAAACTGGTAAGTATAGAAAGAGATAAACAAAAAGCAGGGTTAGGTTTCACTCATGAACCTATGCCTGAATCTATTACAAACACACTACCAGAGAACTTCAATACAATTGATCATTCTCCTGAAAATAAAGCTAAACTTAAAGCCTTCCAAAACAAAACCAAGAATTCAGAAGAAGAAAAAGAAAATGTTCAAGTGTTTGTTAAAAAAGATCAAGAAAAGATCAAAAATGGTCATCCAATCAAGATAAAATCTTATGAACCAAAACAACCAAAACAAACCACTTCTGATCAAATTCATGAAGTAATAGAAGAAGTGAAAGTTCAAAGCAAAGATAAACAACAGATAGGAACATCAGAAGATTCAAACACCATTAATCTGAAACAAGTTCAATCAGAAAAGGAATCTTCTTCTCACGATGTTCAATCTGAAAATAAACCAAGTACTTTAAAACAAAGAATCAAAGAAGAAGAAAGAAATCATCAAAAGCAACATCTGAACAAAACAAAAGTTCAGAAAATTTTATTAAAGCAACACATCAAACATCAAACTTAACCTATACAAATTTGTGTCAGCTGGTTTATTAAATATGATTTCTCTTCAAAATAATAAAGCAAATATTATGAACAAATCACACTCTGATCTGAAATCAAGTTCAGATTCAAAGACTTCCGTTGTAGCAAAAAGATTTGTTCCGAATACATTCAAGAAGAAAGTTCATGTCAAACAAATGCATAATAAGTTGACACAAAATCAAACTGTGACAAATGAAAGACAAATGATTAACTATTTGACACCAAAATCAAACATTGTGTCAATGTCAAATGTGAACAAAAAGCTGTTTTTATCTCCACAAAACTACTTTGAAATTTGTGACATGAAAAATCACAATACTGCTGAGTGCTACTTCAACAAGTACTGTCACATATGTGACATGAGAAATCATTCGACAACAGATTGTTATTTTAACAAATATTGTACTTATTGTGATGAAAAGACTCACAATATTGCAAATTGTTACTTTAGAAATAGATCTCTTAATAGAAACTTTGCAAAATCAAACATGAGCAAAGGATTTGTTAATCCACAATATTTGAGAAATCAAACTAATGGATTTCAAAAAGTCATTAATCAACCTACTTTAGGTTTGAGATCTTTTCCAAAGAACAATTATGTGAGATCAAAACAAAACATGCAAGAACATTTCATACCAAGATCTGTAAGTATGACTAATAAAAATGTTAGTCATAAATACATTTCAAAAGTTGATAAATCAAATGATATGAATGTTCTCAAAAATAAATCAAACAATTTTCAAATCAATTTCCAAAAAAAATTGGTAAATTCATAAAAAATAAACCTGATTTGAATAATCTCCATTACAAACAATTTACAATTGTTGATAAATTTGGAAAACCCAAGACCATCTCGGCTTGGGTAGATATCTCAACTTAATTTTCTTGTTGTGCAGGTACGCCCAAAAAGACCACTCAATATATGGTATGTGGATAGTGGGTGTAGCCGGCACATGACAGGCAATCCTGCCTTGTTACAAGAATTTAAGTTAAAAGATGGAACTCACGTCGCCTTTGGTGGTGATGCTGGAGGAAAATAACCAGAGAAGGAACAGTATCAAATGGGATAATAAGCTTTGATAAAGTCAACTTCTGTTCACAGTTGAACTTTAATCTTTTTAGCGTATCTCAAATATGTGACAAATCATATTCTGTTCTATTTGATGATTCATTCTGTTATGTTTTGAAGCCAAGTTTCAAGATAAGCAAAGATTGGGTTATTGTTACAGCTGAGAGAGATAGAGATGTATACAAGTTGGATATGTCTCAAGTTGATCCTTTAACTGAAACAACATGCCTAATTGCTAAGGCATCAAATGATGAAAGCCAGCTTTGGCATAGACGTCTCGTTCATTCAAATTTCAAGAATATGAACAAGCTTGTAGTAGGAAATCATATCATTGGACTTCCATCTAAGAATTTTGCAACAAATGATCACTGCTCAGCATGTTTGAAAGGAAAGCAACACAGAGCGTCTTATAAGTCCAAGCCTATAAACTCAACATCCAAACCACTTCAGATGTTACATATGGACCTTTTTGGACCAACAAACGTCAAGAGTATTGGACGAAAATCATATTGTTTAGTTATCATTGATGACTACATACGATTTTCATGGGTTTTCTTTCTATATGCCAAATCTGAAACGGCTGATTTACTAAAAGAATTTAACATTAAAGTTGAAAATCAATTAGAAAATAAAGTGAAAATAATAAGAAGTGATAATGGAACAAAATTCAAAAATGCTAACATTAAAATGTTTTGTGCAGAGAAAGGGATAGTTCCTCAGTTCAGTGCTCCCAGAACTTCTCAACAAAATGGAGTTGCTGAAAGGAAGAATAGAACACTGATTGAAGCTGCTCGTTCTATGTTAGCTGATGCAAAAATTCCTATCACTTTTTGGGGATGAAGCAATATCAACTCCGTGTTTCGTTCAGAATCGAATCTTAATCGTGAAAGATAAATTGAAAACTCCATATGAGTTGATGTTTAGCAGGAAACCGAACAAAAACTTTTTAAAATCATTTGGTTGTCCTGTTATGATTCTTAATTCAAGTGATCAATTAGGAAAATTTGAAGCAAAATCTGATAATGGATTTTTTGTTAGATATTCATCTGTTTCAAAAGCCTATCGAGTTTACAACTCTAGGACAAATATAATTCTTGAAACATTCAATGTTAAATTTTTGGAAAATTCTTTTCCATCAGTTATAAATGGTCCTGCATGGTTATTTGACTTAGATTCATTATCAAACTCTCTTCAATCTAACTTGTTTAATCAACCAAATTGTCTTGATTCTACAGGTAAGAAGAACTCAAGAGGAGATCTTTGGATCTTTCAGTGAGGATTCAGATTCAGGTGACCCAGATGATTCTAGCTTAGACTACCCATTTTTATCATTCGTCAAGGATTCAACAATACAAAATCATGATAATACAGTTTCAGGTCATTCAGCTTCAATTGATCATGAAGGATCACAAAATATTCCTAGTGATGGTAACGAGTTTGTGATACCTGAGTCTGGAACATCATCCATTTCTGGTGATGTAGTTGATACTGGTAACTTCGATTACCTTATCAACTCACCGACTCAAGTTCCAAACTTCAATCCACATTCTTCTACTTTGATACATGAGCTTTCTAACTTGAACAACACAAATCTGGATGTTAATGTTCAATGTGGTGAGATTCCAACATCTCGTGTTCACAAGAATCATCTAATTTCTCAGATTATTGGTCCATTGAATGAGAGAACAACAAGGAGTAAATCAGAACAAGCAAACGTGTGCTTATACTCTTGTTTTCTTTCTCAAATTGTTCCTAAAAATGTTACCGAAGCATTAAAGGACAATGGTTGGATAGAAGCCATGCAAGAAGAATACTTCAATTCCGCAAACAGAAGTGTGGATTTGGTGGATCTACCTGAAGGAGAAAATGCAATAGGCACAAAATGGCTATTTAGAAATAAGACTGATGACCGTGGTGTTGTAATAAGGAACAAAGCGAGACTTGTTGCACAAGGATACACACAGGAAGAAGGAATAGATTATGATGAAGTGTTTGCACCAGTTGCAAGACTTGAATCAATTCGAGTTTTTCTAGCTTATGCTTCACTCATGAAATTCAAAGTGTATCAAATGGATGTAAAGGGTGCATTTCTATATGGTTCTATCACTGACGATGTGTTTGTGAAGCAACCTCCAGGCTTTGAGTATGCAAAATTTCCACATCGAGTATATAAGCTGAGTAAAGCTTTATATGGACTTCATCAAGCCCTAGAATTTGGTATGGGAAGTTATCACAACACTTAATCCAACATGGATACACAAGAGGGAAAATTGATCCAACTTTATTCATAAAGAAGGATAATAATGATCTTTTTATGTGTACAAGTGTACGTTGATGACATCATATTTGGTTCTACCAGTCCAAAATTGTGCAATGAATTTGAAGAAATCATGAAATCTCGGTTCCAAATGAGTTCTATGGGAGAGATTAACTTCTTTCTTGGACTTCAAGTCAAGCAAACTGAGGATGGAATCTTCATCAATCAAGAGAAGTTTGTTGACAAGCTCTTGAAGAAATTTAAGTTGCAAGGCTGTAAGTCCATACGAACTCCAGCAGATGTTAACACCAAGATTGAACCTGATCCAAAAGGAAAATCTATTGACCAAACTTTATACAGATCAATGATTGGCTCTTTGATGTATCTTACTGCATCTAGACCGGACATTATGTATGTTGTTTGTGTATGTGGCAGGTATAAATCAGACCCGAAAGAATCTCACTTAATTGCAGTCAAAAGGATATTCAGGTATCTCAAAGGTAAACTAGCCTTAGGGCTTTGGTATCCCTACGAAGGTAACTTTGAATTATATGGATATACAGATAGTGATTATGGTGGATGCTGTCAAGATAGAAAATCTACTCGTGGCAATGTAATAAACAAACAAATGTATCTGTTTCAACTGCAAAAGCTGAGTACACTGATGCATCAGCAGGATGTTCTCAAATCCTTTGGTTGAAAATCAACTACTGGATTATGGGTTCAATTTTCTTAAAACATCAATTTACATAGATAACACAGCTGCTATGTTCATAACAGCTAATCCTATTCAACACTCAAAAACAAAACATATCTAAATTCGATATCATTTTCATTAGAGATAACTCTGAAGAAGGATTAATCATATTGATTCAAATTGCAACAGAAAAACAATTGGCAGATCTATTTACTAAAGCCTTCCTACAAGGATGGTTTGAGTATTTAGTAGAATCAATTGGTCTTATAAATCATATGTGAACTCCCTAAATCAAAAGATCATAATAAGTGATACTCTCATTGTTAATTGCCTGTTTATATTTTGTGTGTGTGTGATTCTTGTTTCCCATTAAAAAAATCAAATACAAAAATATATATCAAAACTACAAAAATAGAGTCTTTTAGAAAGGATTATGTTATGCAACATGTGAGAAATGATAGTACATTAGTGAGATTAGTTGCATACTTCACTCATAAATAAAGTCTAGACATGATCAGATATGATGTGTAGATAATATCTAACTATTATGCTGAAAAAGTAAATTCTTGGGATCAAATTATATATTAATTTTTGTGTGTATTCATCTGAGTACTTTTGAGTTGTTTTAACTTATCAGACTGAATGCTTGTTAAGTTACACCACTCACACCTGTTGATACTGTGTTTAATCATGAGATCTGTTACAAAGCATCGTCTCACTTCTCTGTTATGAGTCATCATAGACTTGAAGTGCTCAGATATCCTTTATTGTAAGTGATTACAGACCTGGATTCTCTTTTTGATGCAAAAGATGCCAATGTGCACAAACTATTCAAATGAATAGTCAGAGCTGATCAAATGGTTATCCATTATCATTCTCTATTAATTTAAGTAACATGAACTCTGGTGATACATATGTTTCAGGTAATAAGTTGAGTATGTGTTCTTTCTTGCATATCATGATGATGGTTGAGCTTTCTTAGTCTCTGTATGTTTTACATCATGTCATATCTAAATCTACCCTAATCAATCCAAGAATTGAAAAAGTATGTGAGTTGATAATTTGTCAAAAACACTCATTGTCTGTCCTTTGCTGTGATATCACTGACCTGGAACACACTTGATCATGATTTATTCATTGTCTATGACTATCCACATTTATTTTATTTTAATGTGTTGATCTTCATTAATATGATCTCACTGCAGACATTAATTTTTTTTGTTATATTAGATTTTGATTCTGATTTCATTTTGCTTTTATGCATGTTTTTGTGTGTGAAGGCAATGTCACAATGTTATGTGTGATCTTATTATCTTTCCTAGAAAACTTATAAATTTTTCAAACTTAAAAGTTTAGGGGGAGTAGTAAATGAAAGAGTTGTTCTCAGAAAATCAAAATGTTGTAATCATAACCAAAATAAAAATTAAAATGTTGAATTGAAAGGATGATGCTATATGTTCAAAGTATTTGTGTAAATTGAAAATGTAATTTTTGATAAATATAATATGAACCTACATAAAATTTGCAAAAGAAAATGCTTCTGTCATAGGTTGAAAATTAGATGATAATTGATTTTATGTTGAGACTAAAATGAAGGGACAAAATAAATTTAAAAATAAAAGAAAATAAAATTTTGTGAATTGAAAGTGCAAAATGCAAAAAGTTCAAAATTGGGGGACTAAAAGGTAAAAAGTTTGAAAAATTCAAAATTATGCTTCAAATGTTTTAAAAATTAGTATGAAATATTACTAATATTTTTAAACAAGTGTGCAGGTGAAGAAATTGGAAATCACAAGTGTTTAAATCATGAAAGTCAACTCAAAGTCAAAGTCAACTCAAAGTCAACTCATGCACCTAAACAGTGCACATACGTCTTAATAGGAGCATGATGAAATTTTCAGGAATTATACAAGTGTTTAGACGTTTGACTCATTCCCATGCGTCTAAACAGTTGTAATAAATCTATGGAATTATACAAGTGTTGGGCGTTTGACACATTCCATGCGCCTAAATAGTTGTTATAAGTCCATGATTTTAATCAAGTGTTGGGCGTTTGTGATAATCCCATGCGCCTAAACAGTGAATGAGTTTGATTTTGACCAAGTGTTAGATGTTTGACATGTCTCATGCGTCTACACAGTTGAAAAGTTTAAAAATTACAAGTGTTAGACGTTTCAAAAAGTCCATGCGACTGAACAGTGCAAAAGCGCCTAAATAGGGCTTATGCGTCTGAACAGTTCCCATGCGTCTAAGTAAAAACACACAAACAGTGTTCATGCATCTAAAAAGTTAGTGAATTTTAGGGTTTCATACGCCCAAACAGAGCTCATGCGCCTAAAATTTCACTTAATATAAATTGAACACTTATGCTTATTTCCTCATTCACACTCAAAATTTCACAGACAAAACCCCTGAACTTGCGACTATCACTTATCTTCATACTCTCATTTCATCTGAGATCACATCAAATCCTGTTGATTATAGATAGTATTTGGATATATAAACGTAAGTTTGTGATTCAAATCTGTAAATTTTTGGTAAAATCAGAGTGTTGATATAGGCGTTTGAATGCTATTTGTGCGTTCGAACCCTATATAATTCAAGTTTAACTAATCAAATGTGAATCATATCTAAAATTGACACTGGATTATTGATAAGAATCTGTTTGCGAGTATGTTGATGTAATGTTCTTAATTTGGAAGTGAAAATGAATTGATGATTGTTAAAGCAGTCGGGTCTTGAAGAAGATGAACAGACAATCTAAAGTTTGAATAAAAATAAAAATAAAATAAAATAATTTTTTTTCAAAAAAGAAGTAAATCAAAATTAAAATGTTAGATATTGAATTCAAAATGAATAAAGATTAATGTTTTACAACTTGAAATCTCAATTCAAAAGTAAAAATAAAAAGTCAAATTCAAAAGTCAAAATCAAAAGTCAAAATAATAAGTCAAATTGAAATGAAAAAGTTATAAATTAAAATTGCTAAGTCATATGTAGAAATAAATTTCATTAATCAATATTAAATGTTCTCATAATAATTTCTTTGTGTTTTGCAGATGGCAGAATTAAAGTTTGAGGCAAAGCATAATGTGGCTGCCTACTTAAATGATGAAACAAGAGAAGCCATTGGATATGAAGAAATTATTAGATTTCTGCTTAGAACAAAATATGTATATGCTATGTGTGCAAGACCAATGATCAATGGAAGAATGATTAAGAGATTCTGGAGAACTGCACAAGTTGAAAGAAGATGATGATGAAAACAATGAAAATGATGATAATAATGATGATGCTGAAGAAAGAGAGGATGAAGCTTCTGAAAGCTCATCAAGTGAAGAAAGTGATGACAATGATGATGATGATGGAAATGATGATGCCACTAAAGCACATCAAGAAGAAACTGAGGAAAGAAATGAGGAAGATACTGGAGATGAACGTCAAAATAGGGCTGAAGAAACTAATATTGATGATATTCATGATGATACTGTCAATTAAACACAAAATATGGATGAAGGAAATGTTGATGACATTCATGTGGAAGCTGTACAGATAAATTCACAAATCAAACCTTTAATTTTGATTTTATGATGATATACTATACATTCCAGTATTTAATGAAGATTGATTTTAGACGAATTCTTGTGATTTCTTGTGAATACGACACACAATGTGTCTGTACAAACAGAGGAGATAGTGAATATTGATGAGATGGAAAGATTGAAAGAAGAAAATTTGAGCAAAGATAAAGAACTTGAAGAGTTGAGATTGGAGAATGAAAGGATGAAAGAGATAAACATATCTCTTGAAAAAGAAATTCAAAAGCTTAAGGATGAAAACTTAAAGTTGACTGAAGAAAATGCCTCAAAAGATGAAAAGATTGTGAGGTTTGCTAAAGATAAAAAAGATGTAATCAAGAATTTTGAAGTTATGATCAAAGACTATGACATTCTTGAGGAGAAGTTCAAGAAACTAACTGAAGAAAATGAAAAACTCAAAGATGATTTGCTAAAAGAAAAAGAAGCTCAGAAGCCTATCTCACCAGTACAAGTGATAAGTAGTGAGATACATGTTTATGAAAATCTTGAGCAGATAAAAGGTAAAAGAAAAGTGGATGAAGTAGAAGATATAAGTATAAGTGAATCATCTTCTAAGATGCAAAGAACTGAAGAAACTGTTGAAGAACAGAATGTTCAAGAACAGATTGAGGCTTTAGAAGATATTGAGGAAGTATACAATGATGATTGGTATGATGAAGTTCTAGATGATGAAGACATTGATGAAGCTCAATTTGTATCACATTTCTCTTCACAAGAACATACTCATGAACAAGATGAAGTAGCACAAGACTTTAAAGAAAGATATAATTATCTTGTGAAGATGAAATACAATCGTGTATATTTGGATGGACTGACTGTTTCATAGATTAACGATGAATATGAGAAATGTATTTCAGCAGAGTCAGTAGCACCATTAGATCCAAATGAGATTGTTGTTGAGCATGGTGAATGGACAAGAGCAAAAGAAGTGATTAATGTAGAAGAACTATCTAGCTCTGAGTTGCACCATCCTGATCCAGAAGATATGAGTATTCCTGCTCTTAGATCATGGTTGCAATTTAGAAACTACCCTTGGAGGAAATTAAAAAGACTACAATCTGTATCATTGAGGAACCTTGTCAGAAGTTTTAAAGAGACGGAGAAACAATTGAAGAAAATGATAGTACTTGATACAGATAATCCTCAGTATCTTGAAATAACAAAGAGAACAAGAATGTTAAAGCCATAAGAGATCAAACAAATGTCAAGATTTTCTGATGCACATGTTCACAGGAAAGAGTTGATTGAAATGTTTCCTGATCCAGAAAGACAAGCTTATAAAGCTTCTACTGAACAAAGGCATATTTTTGACAATTCAAGATCAACTGGAGACTTGGTAAGAAACGTACTGCAAAGAGGACAATCAATTGCTGAACTGCTGAATGCTATGATTGCTCCAGATTTTACCAACCAAGTAAAGATTATCGCATGGAAGTATGATGAAGTATTCGATGCATTTTGATAAAGAGAGTAAATACTGTGTGTGATGTATATCACTTTTAGTCTAGAATCATAAAACTTCCAGTGCAAGATTTGAAAGAGCTGAATAGGTTACCTCTGATCAATCCTTCTGATTCAAAACGTGGCAAGATGTTTGCAGAATTATTAAGAAGAGGATTGGATCGATCAAGTAATTTTCTTAATACAAGATATGAGCAAGAGGATAAGGAGTATTTTGTTACTATGAGGAGTAATAAAAGCTCAAGGGATTACAATCTGAGGAGGAACATTCTATGATTGAATTTTATGATAAGTATTTTGAGAAGGTTACAACTCCTGGTCTGAAAGTGATAGATGGTAATCAAAACTCAAAGCCAATCCTCAGATGGTTTTATAACACTGAGACGTTTGAGCTTAAGTTGGTCCGAAATCTAGAAAGATGGGATGAGAACATGATTACTTTATTTGGAGTTTTTGAGCTAAAGCTTTTACATCCAAGTTATATCTCATTTTTGTCAGTACAAAAATTTGAGAAAGTATCTCCTGAGATAGCGGAGCAAGACAAGAAATATTTCATTTCCATTATTAATGTGATGAATGCAGCTATGGAAAGAATATCTCTGAGAAAGGCTCTTGCTTATGCCAACATTGTCAAGAAAGATATTAAAGATATTGAATTCATGAGAATATCAAGAAAAGGAGTACTAGAAGTATACTCAAAGGAAAGTCAAAAGCCTATTGAGTTGTATGCTAACATTGATATTTCATCTCTTTCAAAAGATACCTTGGAGAGAATGAACCAGATGTAAATTAAGACGAATGAATCTAAACTCGAACAAGGCATTCTTGCAAATAAATTCAGGTCTGAAATTTCAAATGCTTTGAAAGAATTAGAGATGTATAAACAGAAGCCGATGTTTAAGGTCAAAGAAGAACCAGAAGATTTCTTTGAAGGATGAAGATAAAGAGTTGAGGATAAAGGATGAAGATAAAGCTGAAGATGGAAGAAAAGACAAAGAAGACAAAGATTGAAGATTTTGAAGACAGAAGACCATGTCAATCTTAGTGGGAGTATTGTTAGTGCCCTAAGAAAGATTAACATGTTGTCTTTAGTTGTCTTTTAATATTTTGTAATAGTATAGGGACTATTTGCGTAATTAGTTAGTTCCTTTACTTTTTGTTTTCATTATAAATAGCTTAGACCAACAGGTAGTAGGTAACTAAGAATTGTATTCGAACCTGCTTTCATACTTTGTAATTATCTTAGCTTGATATTAATGAAAACTTGAATTTTGTTGATATCTTGTTTTGATTTGATTACTTTGTGTGAATTTCATTGAATTGTTATCATAGATTGGTACATTTGATCCTATCACAAGTCAAATCATCACTTTTTCACACTTAAGAACTATGTACTTTATGTTATAAGTTCTATCTTGAGATGCATTGGGCATCTCATTAATGCAATGATGTAAAAGCTCTAGATTAATATACAATTGATCACATAGGATTCTTTTGAGAGCTTAGATATGATCATCATCAGGTCACCTGGTCTTTACTCACGTAAAACAGAGGTGCCTTTAACCCATGTCTTTGTTCACACAAAACAGAGGGATGATGTGGATCATGATCTTTTCACCTTTTGTAAATGATATTCAGTATGGTGATCATACACCCAGGTCTTTGTTTACACAAAACAGAGGGGGTATGATTTGCAAAGATAGATATTATAAAGTGTTAACATAGTGTGTTTTGATGAGTAATTTGGTCACATCAGAATAAGACTCACTTTGTATTCTCAAAATGAAGTTTCCCACAAACAATCACTTTGCATTATGTTTGGCATGCACTTAGTGTAGTTTCCACTCAAGATGAACCTACTCACATATCAAGAAACTTGCTTAGATTTAATGATATTTATGAATTCAAGAATAAGCAAAGATATAGTGTACTATCATTTCCCAATCATATGTCATGCTGAAGCATCATTACACACAGTATTTTGTTTGTTCGAATTGATTAATCTAAGTTAATCATGCCTAGAGACTTAATTAGAAAATTAAATCTGACTGAATCAAAGGTTTTAGTGAATAAATCAGCAAGCTGATTTGTTGTATCCACTTTGACTAAGTTAATCAAACCCTTTTCTGAGCAATCTCTCAGAAAATGATATCTTATCTTAATATGTTTTGTTTTACTATGTTGCACAGGATTAGCAGTTATAAACATAGCAGCAGAATAGTCTATGTAAATTGAAGTTTGAAGGAAGTTGTAACCATAGTCAAGCAATTGGTTTTGCAACCAAAGGACTTGAGAGCAACCAGCTGAAGCAGCTATGTACTCAGCCTCAGCTGTGGATACAGATACATTGGTTTGTTTCTTGCACTGCCATGATACTAGCCTTGGTCCGATGAATTGACATCCACCAGTTGTTGATTTTTTGTTACTGTTGCATCCACCATAGTCACTGTCTGAGTATGAGTAGAGTGTAAAGAACCATCCTTTGGGTACCAAAGACCAAGTCCTGGTTTTCCTTTGAGGTATTTGAAAATCCTTTTCACAACATTCAGATGAGACTCCTTTGGATCAGATTGGTACCTAGCACACACACACACACAGCAAACATAATGTCAGGTCTACTGGCAGTTAGATACATAAGTGATCCTATCATTGATCTATATAATTTTTGATCAATAGATTTTCCTGAAGGATCAGGAACAATCTTATCAATTGTTGATGCTGGTGTTTTGCATGAGGATACTTCAGCAAGATTGTATTTCTTCAAAATTTGATATATGTATTTTTCTTGATTGATGAATATCCCATCTGGTTTTTGATGAACCTGAAGACCAAGAAAGAAAGTTAATTCAACCATGGAACTCATCAGAAATTCAGATTTCATCAGCTCTTCGAAATTTACACACAATCTCTTATTAGTTGATCCAAATATAATGTTATCAACATATATTTGAACAACTAAGAGATCTTGATGTTCTTGTTTGAGAAAGAGTGTCTGATCAATGGTTCCTCTTTTATAGCCATGCTTGAGCAAGAAAGATGATAGTATTTCATGCCACTTTCTTTGTGCTTGATGAAGACCATACAAGGCTTTATCTAGCTTGTATACCTTATGTGGATAATGAGGATCTTCAAAGCCAGGGGGTTGTGACACATAAACTTCCTCATCAATCTTCCCATAAAGGAATGCACACTTGACATCCATCTGATACATAGTGAACTTCTTATATGATACATAAGCTAGAAACACTCTTATGGCCTCAATTCTTGCAACTGGTGCAAAAACTTCATCATAGTCTATTCCCTCTTCTTGTGTGTATCCTTGTGCAATCAACCTTGCTTTGTTTCTTACAATAATCCCTCTATCATCCAGTTTGTTTTTGTATAGTGTAACACCCGGAAATTTTCTTTGAAGTCGACGAAAAAAGAAAAAAAATAAAGTCCAAAGTCGGGGGACCAAACTCGCCAAAACAGGAGAAAGATTGGATGAGTAGAGGAATAAGAGGGGAGGGCAGCCCACACCCTCCCCGCACTTGCAAAAACTCAGCCAAAGAGATGAGAGGAGGATAAAGGGAGAAAAAGCTTGGTTTAGGTGTATTCGAGCGTGAGAATCGAAGTGTAGCGGGTTGAATCGTAGCTCTTCTCGTCGGGGTCGTTTGTGTGAGTTCTAGGACCCCTCTATTACACGTTTTCAACTGATTTGGGGCTGGAACACATAGTGAAACCCGTTTTTGAAATGTGTGTGTTTGACCCGTATTTATGAGTTTGTGTGTGATGCGAGTGGAGTTTGTTTTCGGGCTTGTGTGTGCTTGAATGGTGTTGTGGTATGTTTTCCTAAGGTTTAGGATGGTTGATTTGGGCTTAGAATGAGTTTGTGAGAGATTGAAGGTCGAAAATGGTAGATTGGGTTCGGGATGAACTGCATTCTGCATCAGCTAGGGCTAGGCGACCGAATGGCATGCGACTGGAGGCCATACGGCCGAATGGCATGCGACTGAGGTCCATACGCATGTATGTCATACGACTGAAGTTCATGCGCCTGTAAGGTATGCGATTGAAGGTTATACGACTGAGGTCCATGCGCTTGAAGGCCATGCGACCGAGGTCCATTCGTACGAAGGGTATGCGACTGAAGCCCATGCGCCTGAAGTCATGCGGCTGAAGGCCATACGCATAGGTGTCCATTCGCCCATAGGTCCATCCGCATAGGTCCATTCGCATAGGGTTCATTCGCCTGATGTCCATTCTCCTAAGTGTTTAGTCGCCTGGAAGGCCATGCGACTGGAGGGTGTCCATACGCCCAAGTAGGGCTCATACGCCCGAAAGAACATAGTTTATTTACTGATTTTCGGGGGAAAGTGCGGATGTAAGTTTTGACGTGGAAGGTTCCTGGTAGTTCATGTAAGTTGGATTTTGAGACCATAGAGGTTATGTCGGGCATGATGATGATGTATGATGTTGAATGATTACGCATGATGTATATTATGTATGATGATGCCCTGTATGATGATATTGACTGTGTATGTTGATGTTCCTTATTATGGTGTATGTTTATCTTTCCCGTGGCGTTAGGTGTTATGTTAATGAATGAAAGGAAAGTATTATGTAACGTAAAGTGGAAGATAATGAAAGGAGGAACATGATGAATGAATGCATGCATTAATAATGAATGAATGTAAAGAAGGCTTGCAAGCAAATGTATGGAGGTTCACACCCAATGAAGGGTGTTATCTCAACGGTGTGCGGGTTAGCTACCCCGGAAGGATGCACATTGGGGTCCAATCTTTGTGATTGACCATATGTATGGGATCCTTGTCGCTTGCCCTAGGTGCTGGAATCAGCTTCGTGCATAATGTTCGAGGTCTATGAAAGACCTCAGGCCCAGTTACCCGCTTCGTGTACAATGTTTAGGGTATAGCATATGGCACTGATCCGGAATGAAAGAGAAAGATAAATGGTGAATGTACTTGCCCTAGGTACTGGAGTCAGCTCCGTGCCCTATGCGAGGTCTATGAAAGACAGGCCTAGTTACCCGCTTCGTGCACAATGTTCGGGGTAATGTACATGTCATCGAATATAATGAACGTACGAATGAAAGAAAGAAAGTATGAACGAGTAATAATGATATTATATGTGTGTACATATGATGTATGGTCGCATGAAAGTAAAGTACGGTTTTAAAGAAAAAAAGTATGTTTTATTATAAAACTAGAACTCACTCAGCAACGCTGACTTTTATGTGTTTTTAGTTGACAGGTAATGGTTGCTGAGGATGGCACGAGGCGGCTACTCAGCTCTTTTGGATGGCCATTTTTTAATGCTTTGGTGATGTAATGCAACATATATTTTTGTAACTTGATAATGATGTATAGTTTTGCAAAAGCTTTTATAATAAAATGAGATGTCTATTTTGATGATTCCGCTACGATGTTTTATGAAAGTCGAATGTATTTACATATTTTATGTGCGATGATTGACCAGCTGTAAGCGTCCCGGGAACGGGGCCTTACAAGTTGGTGTCAGAGCCAAAGTTTAAGTGAAATGGGTAAATTTTCAAAATAAACCTTAACTTAAACTGAAAATGGGACAGAATGGGAATGGGATGCCAATCTGAGTAGTTGCGTGCCATCAGGTATTTTCTTAATGATAACCGGTATTACGTTCGCATGTTATGTGGTTTATGTGTTTTATGTAGATTTAGATACTGATGTAGTCAGGATAGGTAATGCTCGGGGTATGAAGAGTAAAGTAAGTGGCTAATCATAACTGGCCACTGTAATTAGGGACTTACTATACTTGACATAAACTGAGCTGTTTCCTTGAATGACCGTGTTGGTGTTTGAATCTTTCAGTGTGCGTGTGAATGGCTGGTGGTAGATCTTCGAAAGCTTCACATGGTGGGGGTCGTGGTGGATGTGGTGCTAGACCATGGGTCACGAGAGGAAGACCCAGAGCTGAAGAGGTGGCTCATGAAGAGCCCGAGACCCCTCATCCGGATGTTGGTGATGAGAGTGCGAATTTGAGGGCCTCAGTGAAAGAGGCAGTTGTAGAGGAGGTTCATCAGGTCATGCAGACGATCTTACTATCTGTGGTGACTGAAGTAATTAAAGCTGTAAAGGAAGGAGAAAGAAAGGAGAGAAACAGGTCCTCGGGAGGACGGGAGCAACCGGAGCCTGAAACGGTTCTATCTGACAATAAAGAAGAGGAAGAAGAACAGCCTGCGCCGGAGGCGGCACGAGGCTGTAACTATGGGGCGTTTCAACGATGCAAGCCCCCTACTTTTGATGGTAATGGCACTGCTGCTGCTGCTCACCGGTGGGTGAGAGAAATGGAAGCTGTTTTAAATATCAGCGAGTGCTGAGAGGATCAAAAGGTGAAGTTTGCTGCCCATTCTTTCGTGGACTCAGATTTAAGCTGGTGGGACAATATTGTCGAAGCTGAGGGTAGTCGGGCTATTGGGAGGATGAGATGGTCCGAACTGAAGAAGTTGGTGATCGAGGAGTTCTATCCTCATAGAGAAATGGTCAAAATTGAGAGGGAGTTCCTACAGTTAGAGGCGGGGAAGATGACACATCAGCACTACACCACCAAGTTTAATGAGATGGCATGGCTGGTGCCTGATCAGGTGACACCCTTGTCACCAAAGATTAAAAGGTATATTCAGGGCTTGTCGGTAGATATCCGCAGGCATATGATCGCCGCCCGACCGAGCACGTTTAGGTCAACGACGGATTTGGCAGGGAGATTGTATGATAAGAGGACTGTAGTGGTGGTGGCTGAAGGTAGCAAGAAGGGTGGTGGTGATCAGAACTAGAATGGGAAGAGGTTTGGTCGGGGTGTTGCCTCGACGGGTAACAAGAAGGCACAGGTGGACGATTGCCGTGTAATCACACCGGGTATGGGATTGATGAAGTGTGGCAAATGTGGGAAGGAACATAGTGGCGAGTGTAGATGGGGGTTGAATGTCTGTTTCAAGTGTGGGAAGCCTGGTCATATGGCAAGAGATTGCAGGGGTACGAGGTGTTTCAACTGTGGGGAAAGTGGTCATATGAGTAAGGACTGTAAGAAGCCGAGGGCCGAGGGCTCGGGGGTGAAGCAGACGGGGAGTGAAGGACCAAGGGCGAGCGCCAAGGCATTCACTATGACACAGAAGGAAGCTAGGACGGACCCTGATGTTGTGTCTGGTATGTTTCTAGTAAACCAAACTTTAGCTTCTGTGTTATTTGATTCTGGTGCTAGTAAAAGTTTTATCTCTGCTGCTTTCTGTGCTAAGCTACATGTTAGTAGTAGACGTGTTGATGCGCCCATTCTAGAAACTGCCATAGGTAAGTCTACCCGGATTTCTTAGATGATAAAAGACTGTGATGTGGAACTCGAAGGTCATAAGTTTCCTGTTAGACCGTTCGTGATGACCTTAGGTGGTTTCGATTTGGTTCTTGGGATGGATTGGTTAGCGCACTTTGAGGCGAATATTGTGTGTCGCAAGAAGATGATTCGTCTGACAGCGCCTGACGGGAGTTCAGTAACTGTGTATGGGGATTGGGTCACGACGATTCCGAAAGTGATTTCAATGGCGGTGGCGGGAAAGTGTATGAGGCGTGGATGTAGTGCCTACTTGGCCTATGTAAAGGATGTGGATAAGTCAACACAACAACTTTCTAAGGTACCAGTTGTGTGTGACTTTCTAGACGTGTTCCCAGAATACTTACCAGGAGTGTCACCTGACAGAGAGGTCGAGTTTCAGATTGATCTGATACCGGGTGCCCAACCTGTTGCCAAGGCACCGTATCGGCTGGCTCCGACAGAGATGAAAGAGTTGATGGAGCAGTTGCAAGAGCTACTTGATAAGGGGTTCATTGACCGTGTATCTCTCCTTGGGGTGCTCTGGTACTGTTCATGAAGAAGAAAGACGGTAGTATGAGGATGTGTATTGACTACTGTGAGCTGAATAAGTTGACGATAAAGAACCGATACCCCTTACCGAGAATTGATGATTTGTTTGATCAGCTTCACGGTGCCAGTTGGTTTTCATGGATAGACCTTCGATCGGGCTATCATCAGTTAAAGGTGAAGGAGCAGGATATCCCTAAAACAGCTTTTCGCACGTGTTATGGTCACTACGAGTTTCTTGTCATGTCTTTTGGTTTGACCGATGCGCCAACTGCTTTTATGGATCTAAAGAATCGAGTGTGTCGGCCGATGCTAGATAAATCAGTGATTGTGTTTATTGATGATATCCTGATTTATTCGAAGAATAAGATTGAGCATGCCGGTCACATTCAGGAGGTTCTGGAGACGTTGAGAAAGGAGAAGTTGTATGCCAAGTTCTCTAAGTGCGTGTTCTAGTTTCTTGGGTCACGTGGTGAATCCTGATGGGATTATGGTGTACCCGGCAAAGGTGGAGGCAGTGATGCAATGGAAGTACCAAAGACGCCATCCGAGATTTGTAGCTTATTGGGTTTGGTGGGCTACTACAGAAGATTCATTCAAGACTTCTCTAAGATCGCTTCTCCACTAACTAAGTTGACCCAGAAAGATGTAAAGTTCGTATGGGGTCAAGCTCAAGAGAAGGCGTTCGAGGAATTGAAGACGAGATTGACTCAAGCTCCTGTTCTGTCATTACCCAATGGAAGTGTAGTTCTAGTGGTTCATTCTAATGCTTCTTACTCGGGGGTGGGGTGTGTGTTAATACAGAGATGAAAGGTTATAGCCTATGCATCCTGACAGTTGAAGGTTCATGAGGTCAATTATCCTACTCATGACTTGGAGCTAGCAGCCGTGGTCTTTGCGTTAAAGATTTGGAGGCACTATCTTTTTAGGACGAAGTGCACCATATTCACTGACCACAAGAGCTTGAAGTATTTCTTTGAGCAGAAAGATTTGAACATGAGGCAGAGACGATGGTTAGAGCTTATAAAGGATTACGATTGCGAGATCTATTACCATCCGAGCAAAGCCAACGTGGTGGCGGATGCCCTTAGCCGAAAAGAGAGGCCCGAGCCGATTCGGGTGAAGGCATACCAGTTGATCATGACCTTGGATGTGATGAAGCAAGTCAAAGAGTTTCAAGATGAGGCATTGAAAGAGGATCATCTTAACTCTGAAAGAATGAGAGGTCTGGTCGCGGAGTTGGGTGAAAACACACTTGGTGTTAGAACCTCGTTAGAATGATTTGGAAGAATGTGGATCCTCGCTTTGGGGACGGGTGAAGATTATGGATTTCACAAGACCGATACTCTATTCATCCCGGTGCTACAAAGATGTACCAAGACATGAAGAAAAGATTATTGGTGGCCGGGTATGAAGCATGACGTAGGGAGTATGTGAGTAAATGTCTCACTTGTCTACAGGTGAAGGCCGAGCATCGGAAGCCGTATGGGGAAGATCCAACCTTTGGATATACCGGAATGAGAGAGGGGAGCACATCACATGGATTTCATTATGAAGCTGCCGCGTACTCCGAAAGGGTATGACGCCATATGGGTGATTGTTGACCGCTTGACGAAGAGTGCTCACTTCCTACCGATCCATGAGACATATTCATCTAAGAGGTTGGCTGATCTATTCATCAATGAAATTGTAACTCGTCATGGTGTGCTGACATCTATTGTGTCCGATCGTGGACACCGGTTTATATCTAAATGGAAGAAGAAATCCACAACGCTTTGGGGATGAGGGTACATATTAGCACGGCTTATCATCCTCAGACTGATGGTAGTCAGAGATGACCATTCAGGCATTTGAGGACATGCTTCGGGCATGTGTTATCGATTTTGGGGGAAGTTGGGATGACCACCTACCGTTAGCTGAGTTCTTATATAACAACAGCTATCATGCCAGCATTGGTATGCCCCCTTATGAGATGCTATACGGTAGGAGATGCAAAACACCCGTCTGTTGGGGTGATATTGGTCATAAAGAGTTAAGGAGCATCGAGGTGATCGAGGCTACGATTGAGAAGCTTGAAAGGATCAAATCCTTCATGAAGGCAGCCAAAGATAGACAGAAGTCGTATGCTGATAAACGACGCAGACTGATTGACTTCCAAGTGGGTGACCGGGTTATGTTGAGGGTCTCACCTTGGAAGGGTATCATTCGTTTCCGAAAGCGGGGCAAGTTGAGCCCGAGGTACATAGGCCCTTTCCGAATCATTGCTCGAGTAGGAGAGGTGGCTTATAGATTGGAGTTACCAGATGAGCTAAGTGGAATTCACCCGACATTCCATGTATCTCATCTAACGAAGTGCTTGGCAGATGAAGATATGATTGTTCCACTGGAAGATATCGAAGTAGACGAACGGCTCAATTATGTGGAGCAACCAGTGGCAATCATCGATCGAAAAGAGAAAAGGCTGAGGAATAAAACGGTTCCTCTTGTGTGTGTACAGTGGAAGCACAGGAAGAAATCCGAGTCAACATGGGAGACTGAAGAAGAAATGAGGCATCATTACCCACGTTTGTTCGAGGAATAACAGGTTTCGGGGACGAAACCTATATAAGGGGGTGGACTTGTAACACCCGGAAATTTTCTTTGAAGCCGACGAAAGAAGAAAAAGAAATAAAGTCCAAAGTCGGACGAACAAACTCGCCAAAACGGGAGAAAGATTGGATGAGTAGAGGAATAAGAGGGGAGGGCAGCCCACACCCTCCACACACTTGCAAAAACTCAGCCAAAGAGAGAAAACAAGGAGAAAAAGGAGAAAAAGCTTGGTTCAGGTGGATTCGAGCGTGAAAATCGAAGTGTAACGGGTTGAATCGAAGCTCTTCTCGTCGGGGTTGTTTGTGTGAGTTCTAGGACCCCTCTTTTACACGTTTTCAACTGATTTGGGGCTGGAACACATAGTGAAATCCGTTTTTGAAATGTGTGTGTTTGACCCGTGTGTATGTGTTTGTGTGTGTTGCAAGTGGAGTTTGTTTTTGGGCTTGGTGTGTGCTTGAATGGTGTGTGGTATTTTCCTAAGGTTTAGGATGGTTGATTTGGGCTTAGAATGAGTTTGGGAGAGCTTGGAGGTCAAAAATGGCAGATTGGGTTCGGGATGAACTGCATTCTACATCAGCTAGGGCTAGGCGACCGAATGGCATGCGACTGGAGGCCATATGGCCGAATGGCATGCGACTGAGGTCCATGCGCACGATTTCCATGCGACTAAGTTCCATACGCATGTATGTCATACGACTGAAGTCCATGCGCTTGTAAGGTATGCGATTGAAGGTTATGCGACTGAAGTCCATGCGCCTGGAGGCCATGCGACTGAGGTCCATTTGTACGAAGGGTATGCGACTGAAGCCCATGCGCCTGAAGTCATGCGACTGAAGGTCATACGCATGAAAGCTATGCGACTGAGAGTCCATACGCATAGGTGTCCATTCACCCATAGGTCCATCCGCATAGGTCCATTCAATAGGGTTCATTCGCCTGATGTCCATTCGGCTAAGTGTTCAGTCGCCTGGAAGGACATGCGACTGGAGGGTGTCCATACGCCCAAGTAGAGCTCATACACCCGAAAGAACATAGTTTATTTACTGACTTTCGAGGGAAAGTGCGGATGTAAGTTTTGACGTGGAAGGTTCCCGGTAGTTCAAGTAAGTTGGCTTTTGAGAGCATAGACGTTATGTCGGGCATGATGATGATGTATGATGTTGTATGATTACGCATGATGTATGTTATGTATGATGATACCCTGTATGATTATATTGACTGTGTATGTTGATGTTCCTTATTATGATGTATGTTTATGTTTCCGGTGGTGTTACGTGTTATGTTAATGAATGAAAGGAAACTATTATGTAACGTAAAATGGAATATAATGAAAGGAGGAACATGATGAATGAATGCATGCATTAATAATGAATGAATGTAAAGAAGGCTTGCAAGCAAATGTATGGAGGTTCACACCAAATGAAGGGTGTTAGCTCAACGGTGTGCGGGTTAGCTACCCCGGAAGGATGCACACTAGGGTCCAATCTTTGTGATGGACCATATGTATGGGATCCTTGCCGCTTGCCCTAGGTGCTGGAATCAGCTTCGTGCATAATGTTCGAGGTCTATGAAAGACCTCAGGCCCAGTTACCCGCTTCGTGTACAATGTTTGGGGTATAGCATATGGTACTGATCCGGAATGAAAGAGAAAGATAAATGGTGAATGTACTTGCCCTAGGTACTGGAGTCAGCTCCGTGCCCTATGCGAGGTCTATGAAAGACCTCAGGCCTAGTTACCCGCTTCGTGCACAATGTTCGGGGTAATGTACATGTCATCGAAAGTAATGAACGTACGAATGAAAGAAAGAAAGTATGAACGAGTAATGAAGATAATAATGATATTATATGTGTGTACATATGATGTATGGTCGCATGAAAGTAAAGTACGGTTTTAAAGAAAAAAATGTATGTTTTATTATAAAACTAGAACTCACTCAGCAACGCTGACTTTTATGTGTTTTTAGTTGACGGGTAATGGTTGCTGAGGATGGCACGAGGCGGCTACTCAGCTCTTTTGGATGGCATCCATTTTTATAATGCTTTGGTGATGTAATGCAACATATATTTTTGTAACTTGATAATGATGTATAGTTTTGCAAAAGCTTTTATAATAAAACGAGATGTCTATTTTGATGATTCCGCTACGATGTTTTATGAAAGTCGAATGTATTTACATATTTTATGTGCGATGATTGACCAGCTGTAAGCGTCCCGGGAACGGGGCCTTACAAGTTGGTGTCAGAGCCAAAGTTTAAGTGAAATGGGTAAATTTTCAAAATAAACCTTAACTTAAACTGAAAATGGGACAGAATGGGAATGGGATGCCAATCTGAGTAGTTGCGTGCCATCAGGTATTTTCTTAATGATAACCGGTATTACGTTCGCATGTTATGTGGTTTATGTGTTGTATGTAGATTTAGATACTGATGTAGTCAGGATAGGTAATGCTCGGGGTATGAAGAGTAAAGTAAGTGGCTAATCATACTGGCCACTGTAATTAGGGACTTACTATACTTGACATAAACTGAGCTGTTTCCTTGAATGACCGTGTTGGTGTTTGAATCTTTCAGTGTGCGTGTGAATGGCTGGTGGTAGATCTTCGAAAGCTACACATGGTGGGGGTCGTGGTGGATGTGGTGCTGGACCATGGGTCACGAGAGGAAGACCCAGAGCTGAAGAGGTGGCTCATGAAGAGCCCGAGACCCCTCATCCGGATGTTGGTGATGAGAGTGCGAATTTGAGGGCCTTAGTGAAAGAGGCAGTTGTAGAGGAGGTTCATCAGGTCATGCAGACGATCTTACTGTCTGTGGTGACTGAAGTAATTAAAGCTGTAAAGGAAGGAGAAAGAAAGGAGAGAAACAGGTCCTCGGGAGGACGGGAGCAACCGGAGCCTGAAACGGTTCTATCTGACAATAAAGAAGAGGAAGAAGAAGAGCCTGCGCCGGAGGCGGCACAAGGCTGTAACTATGGGGCGTTTCAACGATGCAAGCCCCCTACTTTTGATGGTAATGGCACTGCTGCTGCTGCTCACCGGTGGGTGAGAGAAATGGAAGCTGTTTTAAATATCAACGAGTGCTGAGAGGATCAAAAGGTGAAGTTTGCTGCCCATTCTTTCGTGGACTCAGATTTAAGCTGGTGGGACAATATTGTCGAAGCTGAGGGTAGTCGGGCTATAGGGAGGATGAGATGGTCCGAACTGAAGAAGTTGCTGATCGAGGAGTTCTATCCTCATAGAGAAATGGACAAAATTGAGAGGGAGTTCCTGCAGTTAGAGGCGGGGACGATGACACATCAGCAGTACACCACCAAGTTTAATGAGATGGCACGGCTGGTGCCTGATCAGGTGACACCCTTGTCACCAAAGATTAAAAGGTATATTCAGGGCTTGTCGGCAGATATCCGCAGGCATATGATCGCCGCCCGACCGAGCACGTTTAGGTCAGCGACGGATTTGGCAGGGAGATTGTATGATGAGAGGACTGTAGTGGTGGTGGCTGAAGGTAGCAAGAAGGGTGGTGGTGATCGGAACTAGAATGGGAAGAGGTTTGGTCGGGGTGTTGCCTCGACGGGTAACAAGAAGGCACAGGTGGACGATTGCCGTGTAATCACACCGGGTATGGGATTGATGAAGTGTGGCAAATATGGGAAGGAACACAGTGGCGAGTGTAGATGGGGGTTGAATGTCTGTTTCAAGTGTGGGAAGCCTGGTCATATGGCTAGAGATTGCAGGGGTACGAGGTGTTTCAACTGTGGGGAAAGTGGTCATATGAGTAAGGACTGTAAGAAGCCGAGGGCCGAGGGTTCGGGGGTGAAGCAGACGGGGAGTGAAGGACCAAGGGCGAGCGCCAAGGCATTCACTATGACACAGAAGGAAGCTAGGACGGACCCTGATGTTGTGTCCGGTATGTTTCTAGTAAACCAAACTTTAGCTTCTGTGTTATTTGATTCTGGTGCTAGTAAAAGTTTTATCTCTGCTGCTTTCTGTGCTAAGCTACATGTTAGTAGTAGACGTGTTGATGCGCCCTTTCTAGAAACTGCCATAGGTAAGTCTACCCGGATTTCTTAGATGATAAAAGACTGTGATGTGGAACTAGAAGGTCATAAGTTTCCTGTTAGACCGTTCGTGATGACCTTAGGTGGTTTCGATTTGGTTCTTGGGATGGATTGGTTAGCGGACTTTGAGGCGAATATTGTGTGTCGCAAGAAGATGATTCGTCTGACAGCGCCTGACGGGAGTTCGGTAACTGTGTATGGGGATCGGGTCACGACGATTCCGAAAGTGATTTCAATGGCGGTGGCGGGAAAGTGTATGAGGCGTGGATGTAGTGCCTACTTGGCCTATGTAAAGGATGTGGATAAGTCAACACAACAACTTTCTGAGGTACCAGTTGTGTGTGACTTTCTAGACGTGTTCCCAGAATACTTACCAGGAGTGCCACCTGACAGAGAGGTCGAGTTTCAGATTGATCTGATACCGGGTGCCCAACCTGTTGCCAAGGCACCGTATCGGCTGGCTCCGACGGAGATGAAAGAGTTGATGGAGCAGTTGCAAGAGCTACTTGATAAGGGGTTCATTGACCGTGTATCTCTCCTTGGGGTGCTCTGGTACTGTTCATGAAGAAGAAAGACGGTAGTATGAGGATGTGTATTGACTACCGTGAGCTGAATAAGTTGACGATAAAGAACCGATACCCCTTACCGAGAATTGATGATTTGTTTGATCAGCTTCACGGTGCCAGTTGGTTTTCATGGATAGACCTTCGATCGGGCTATCATCAGTTAAAGGTGAAGGAGCAGGATATCCCTAAAACAGCTTTTCGCACGTGTTATGGTCACTACAAGTTTCTTGTCATGTCTTTTGGTTTGACCGATGCGCCAACTGCTTTTATGGATCTAATGAATCGAGTGTGTCGGCCGATGCTAGATAAATCAGTGATTGTGTTTATTGATGATATCCTGATTTATTCGAAGAATAAGATTGAGCATGCCGGTCACATTCAGGAGGTTCTGGAGACGTTGAGAAAGGAGAAGTTGTACGCCAAGTTCTCTAAGTGCGTGTTCTAGTTTCTTGGGTCACGTGGTGAATCCTGATGGGATTATGGTGGACCCGGCAAAGGTGGAGGCAGTGATGCAATGGAAGTACCAAAGACGCCATCCGAGATTTGTAGCTTATTGGGTTTGGTGGGCTACTACAGAAGGTTCATTCAAGACTTCTCTAAGATCGCTTATCCACTAACTAAGTTGACCCAGAAAGATGTGAAGTTCGTATGGGGTCAAGCTCAAGAGAAGGCGTTCGAGGAATTGAAGACGAGATTGACTCAAGCTCCTGTTCTGTCATTACCCAATGGAAGTGTAGATCTAGTGGTTCATTCTAATGCTTCTTACTCGGGGTTGGGGTGTGTGTTAATACAGAGATGAAAGGTTATAGCCTATGCATCCTGACAGTTGAAGGTTCATGAGGTCAATTATCCTACTCATGACTTGGAGCTAGCAGCCGTGGTCTTTGCGTTAAAGATTTGGAGGCACTATCTTTACAGGACGAAGTGCACCATATTCACTGACCACAAGAGCTTGAAGTATTTCTTTGAGCAGAAAGATTTGAACATGAGGCAGAGACGATGGTTGGAGCTTATAAAGGATTATGATTGCGAGATCTATTACCATCCGAGCAAAGCCAACGTGGTGGCGGATGCCCTTAGCCGAAAAGAGAGGCCCGAGCCGATTCGGGTGAAGGCATACCAGTTGATCATGACCTCGGATGTGATGAAGCAAGTCAAAGAGTTTCAAGATGAGGCATTGAAAGAGGATCATCTTAACTCTGAAAGAATGAGAGGTCTGGTTGCGGAGTTGGGTGAAAACACACTTGGTGTTAGAACCTGATTTGGACGAATGTGGATTCCTCGCTTTGGGGATCTACGGGTGAAGATTATGGATGAAGTTCACAAGACTCGATACTCTATTCATCCCGGTGCTACAAAGATGTACCAAGACATGAAGAAAGATTATTGGTGGCCGGGTATGAAGCATGACGTAGTGGAGTATGTGAGTAAATGTCTCACTTGTCTACAGGTGAAGGCCGAGCATCAGAAGCCGTATGGGAAGATCCAACCTTTGGATATACCGGAATGGAAGTGGGAGCACATCACCATGGATTTCATTATGAAGCTGCCGCGTACTCCGAAAGGGTATTACGCCATATGGGTGATAGTTGACCGCTTGACGAAGAGTGCTCACTTCCTACTGATCCATGAGACATATTCATCTGAGAGGTTGGCTGATCTATTCATCAAGGAAATTGTAACTCGTCATGGTGTGCCGACATCTATTGTGTCCGATCGTGACACCCGGTTTATATCTAAATTTTGGAAGAAATTCCACGACGCTATGGGGATGAGGTTACATATTAGCACGGCTTATCATCCTCAGACTGATGGTTAGTCAGAGATGACCATTCAGACATTTGAGGACATGCTTCGGGCATGTGTTATCGATTTTGGGGGAAGTTGGGATGACCACCTACCGTTAGCTGAGTTCTTATATAACAACAGCTATCATGCCAGCATTGGTATGCCCCCTTATGAGATGCTATACGGTAGGAGATGCAGAACACCCGTCTGTTGGGGTGATATTGGTCATAAAGAGTTAAGGAGCGTCGAGGTGATCGAGGCTACGACTGAGAAGCTTGAAAGGATCAAATCCTTCATGAAGGCAGCCAAAGATAGACAGAAGTCGTATGCTGATAAACGACGCAGACTGATTGACTTCCAAGTGGGTGACCGGGTTATGTTGAGGGTCTCACCTTGGAAGGGTATCATTCGTTTCCGAAAGCGGGGCAAGTTGAGCCCGAGGTACATAGGCCCTTTCCGAATCATTGCTCGAGTAGGAGAGGTGGCTTATAGATTGGAGTTACCAGATGAGCTAAGTGGAATTCACCCGACATTCCATGTATCTCATCTAAGGAAGTGCTTGGCAGATGAAGATATGATTGTTCCACTGGAAGATATCGAAGTAGACGAACGGCTCAATTATGTGGAGCAACCAGTGGCAATCATCGATCGAAAAGAGAAAAGGCTGAGGAATAAAACGGTTCCTCTTGTGTGTGTACAGTGGAAGCACAGGAAGAAATCTGAGTCAACATGGGAGACTGAAGAAGAAATGAGGCATCATTACCCACGTTTGTTCGAGGAATAACAGGTTTCGGGGACGAAACCTATATAAGGGGGTGGACTTGTAACACCCGGAAATTTTCTTTGAAGCCGACGAAAGAAGAAAAAGAAATAAAGTCCAAAGTCGGACGAACAAACTCGCCAAAACGGGAGAAAGATTGGATGAGTAGAGGAATAAGAGGGGAGGGCAGCCCACACCCTCCACACACTTGCAAAAACTCAGCCAAAGAGAGAAGAGAAGGAGAAAAGGGAGAAAAAGCTTGGTTCAGGTGGATTCGAGCGTGAAAATCGAAGTGTAACGGGTTGAATCGAAGCTCTTCTCGTCGGGGTTGTTTGTGTAAGTTCTAGGACCCCTCTTTTACACGTTTTCAACTGATTTGGGGCTGGAACACATAATGAAATCCTTTTTTGAAATGTGTGTGTTTGACCCGTGTGTATGTGTTTGTGTGTGTTGCAAGTGGAGTTTGTTTTTGGGCTTGTGTGTGCTTAAATGGTGTTGTGGTATGTTTTCCTAAGGTTTAGGATGGTTGATTTGGGCTTAGAATGAGTTTGGGAGAGCTTGGAGGTCAAAAATGGCAGATTGGGTTCGGGATGAACTGCATTCTACATCAGCTAGGGCTAGGCGACCGAATGGCATGCGACTGGAGGCCATACGGCCGAATGGCATGCGACTGAGGTCCATGCGCACGATTTCCATGCGACTAAGTTCCATACGCATGTATGTCATACGACTGAAGTCCATGCGCTTGTAAGGTATGCGATTGAAGGTTATGCGACTGAAGTCCATGCGCCTGGAGGCCATGCGACTGAGGTCCATTTGTACGAAGGGTAAGCGACTGAAGCCCATGCGCCTGAAGTCATGCGACTGAAGGTCATACGCATGAAAGCTATGCGACTAAGAGTCCATACGCATAGGTGTCCATTCACCCATAGGTCCATCCACATAGGTCCATTCAATAGGGTTCATTCGCCTGATGTCCATTCGCCTGATGTCCATTCGCCTAAGTGTTCAGTCGCCTGGAAGGACATGCGACTGGAGGGTGTCCATACGCCCAAGTAGGGCTCATACGCCCGAAAGAACATAGTTTATTTACTGACTTTCGGGGGAAAGTGCGGATGTAAGTTTTGACGTGGAAGGTTCCCGGTAGTTCAAGTAAGTTGGCTTTTGAGACCATAGAGGTTATGTCGGGCATGATGATGATGTATGATGTTGTATGATTACGCATGATGTATGTTATGTATGATGATACCCTGTAAGATTATATTGACTGTGTATGTTGATGTTCCTTATTATGATGTATGTTTATGTTTCCGGTGGTGTTACGTGTTATGTTAATGAATGAAAGGAAACTATTATGTAACGTAAAGTGGAAGATAATGAAAGGAGGAACATGATGAATGAATGCATGCATTAATAATGAATGAATGTAAAGAAGGCTTGCAAGCAAATGTATGGAGGTTCACACCAAATGAAGGGTGTTAGCTCAACGGTGTGCGGGTTAGCTACACCGGAAGGATGCACACTGGGGTCCAATCTTTGTGATTGACCATATGTATGGGATCCTTGCCGCTTGCCCTAGGTGCTGGAGTCAGCTTCGTGCACAATGTTCTAGGTCTATGAAAGACCTCAGGCCCAGTTACCCGCTTCGTGCACAATTTTCGGGGTATAGCATATGGCATTGATCCGGAATGAAAGAGAAAGATAAATGGTGAATGTACTTGCCCTATGTACTAGAGTCAGCTTTGTGCCTAATGTTCGAGGTCTATGAAAGACCTCAGGCCCTGTTACCCACTTCGTGCATAATATTCAGGGTAGTGTACATGTTATCGAAAGTAATGAACGTACGAATGAAAGAAAGAAAGTATGAACGAGTAATGAGGATAATAATGATATTATCTATGTGTACGTATGATGTATGGTCGCATGAAAGTAAAGTACGGTTTTAAAGAAGAAAAGTATGTTTTATTATAAAACTAGAACTCACTCAGCAACGCTGACTTTTATGTGTTTCCAGTTGGCAGGTAATGGTTGCTGAGGATGGCACAAGGCGGCTACTCAGCTCTTTTGGATGGCATCTATTTTTATAATGCTTTTGTGATGTAATGCAACATATATTTTTGTAACTTGATAACGATGTATTGTTTTGCAAAAGCTTTTATAGTGAAATGAGATGTCTATTTTGATGATTCCGCTGCGATGTTTTATGAAAGTCGAATGTATTTATATATTTTATGTGCGATGATTGACCAGCTCTAAGCGTCCCGGGAACGGGGCCTTACATATAGCCACCTTGTTCCAATAGGATGTTGGCCTTCAGGCAAATCACCTAGAGACCATACCTTTTGCTTTCTGAATTGTTGAAGCTCTTCTTGCATAGCTTCAATCCAACTATTGTCTTTTAAAGCAGCAGTGATGTTTGGAGGGACCACTTGTGAGAAAAAATAACTGAAGAGACAAAGGTTGGCAATACCACTTTGGCTTCTTGTAGTTCTTTGTAAGTTCTCCAATGATGTTGTGGACTGGATGAGTCTTATGGATTCTCATTGATGGAGTTGATTCAACTGGAATGGATGATTCCAGGTTAGTCCTTTCCATTGGCTCAAACTGATCCAACCCAGGTTGAGAGTTTAGAAAATAGTTAAAATGTTCAGCATGAGGTGTAGGATCATGAGTGTCTTCTGCATGAGCTGTAGGGGCATCTCTAGAATCAGTTTGCTCTTCTGTGGGAGTTATAGGAACTTCTTTGGAATCAGTTTGCTCTTCCGTAGGAGTTATAGGAACTTCTACAGAATCATTTAACTCTTCCGTAGGAGTTGCAGCAACTTCTCCGGATGATAAGTGAGGACTTGAAACATTTCCAATGTTTGTTGTAGGGACAACATTCATATCTCCGGATGCACAGTGTTCATTTCCACATGTAGTGTCTGCAGCTGTTGCTGAATTGTTTCCGCCCGAGGATGTGTGTATCCTTAGAGGATCAGCAGATAATGTTACTTCATCAGATCCTGCAGTGTTCAAATGATCATAGTTAAACGATTCAGTTAGAGCATCTATGTCAAACAACCATGATGAACCTTTAACTGACTTAGTAAATACAGATTCATCAAAGGATACATTAGGAGTTTCTTCCACAATGTTATGTTATGGAATATAGATCCTATAAGATTTAGATGTTGAAGAATATCCAACAAAGAAACCATCATAAGCTTTTTCTGAAAATTTTCCCAATGACTCTTTTATGTTTAAAACAGATACATGACATCCAAAGACTTTAAGATATCCTATGTATGGTTTTCTTTTAAAAAAGAGCTCATAAGGAGTTTTGTTATGTTCTTTGACAATTAATGTTCTGTTTTGAACATTGCATGTAGTATTCACTACCTCAGCCCAAAAGGTGATGGGGAATTGTGAATTAGCTCGCATTGTTCTGGCTGCTTCAATGAGAGTTCTGTTTCTTCTTTCAGCAACTCCATTTTCTTGTGGAGTTCTTGGTGCACTGAATTGCCTTGCAATACCTTTGCTCCTGCAAAAGGAATCCAGTTCAAAATTGACAAATTCAGTACCATTGTCAGTCCTAAAAATTTTAACTTTTGCATCAAGTTGATTCTCAATCTTGATCACAATGTCCATTAATGTCTCTAATGTTTCACTCTTTTGCTTTAATAAAAAGACCCATGTGAATCTTGTGAAATCATCAACTATCACCAAACAATATTGCCTTTTTCCAATGCTCATTATATTGGTAGGACCAAATAGATCCATGTGAAGCAATTTGAGTGGTGTAGTATTAGTATTGATAATTTTGGATTTATATGACGCTCTATGTTGTTTTCCTTTGTAACAAGAAGAACAGTGAGTTGAGCAATGAAACTTTTTGTTTGGCAATCCAATGACTAGGTCATTTTTCACCAATTTGTTCATGTTCTTCATGTTAGAATGGACAAGCCTTCTGCGCCACAATTGAGATACATCTTCTGATAACTTAGATAGAAGGCATGTTTCATGTTTTGTGAGTGATGTGTTGTTCATATCCAAAACATAAGTGTTTCCTTTTCTTGCTGCTTTGAGGAGGACCCAATCTTCTAGAACAGTAAAACCTGGCTTAAGAATGTAACAGTTAGTATTATCAAACAATGTGGTATAATTTTTATCACAAATTATAGACACACTTAGTAGATTATACTGTAAATTTTCACAATAATTTACTTTCTCAAATTTGAGCACACCAATTGTTATCATTCCTTCACCAACAATTTTACCTCCCTTTTTGTCCCCACCAAATGCCACATAAAAAGCATTTTTATGTTTGAAATCATGGAGAAGTGAACAGTTTCCTGTCATATGCCTGGAACAACCACTGTCAACAAACCACTTGTGTTAGCTCTCCAATATTGTTCCTGCATTCAGAAATAAATCAGTTAGAATTGACAACCCAAGTCTTAATGATCTTGGGTTCGTCAGCAGTGTCTAAAATAGTTACTCCTTCATGAACAAGTCTTGAAGTTTCAGTTTTAGTTTTGGTTGATTCATTCTGAGTTGTTTCAGATGTTGATGATTCTGTTGAATGGGATGTTGATGAACTAGGTTCTTGTTTCCCAATTTCTTCTTGATTCAACTTAATATTTTTCATTTGAGGCTTTGGTTTTGATAATGAAACTTTATGATTAAACGTCTCACAATCTTTTGTTTTTGAATGAGGTATATGAATTCCCTTTCCAAAATTATCAAAGAATACATCATCATCCTTTGTTTCCTTATCAGTCAAATCTACCCTTTTGTGAGGTGTTTTTGACTGCTGGAAAGTTGGTCTTTTCTTTAATGGATGAGCACTTGATGATGTTTTGTCCTTTGATTTTGACTTTGATTTTAGTTCAGACTTCTTCAGTTTTGAACCCTTTTCACAATCAGTAGATTGAGTATCTGATTCAGACTTATCTGATTCTTTCTTCTTTGTGCCTTTTGTCTTGTTCTTTTTGTTGAAATAACATTCCTGAGTGGAATGGTTATTTTTGTTGCAGATAGCACAATGTTTGTTGAAGTAGGAGTCAGCAGTCATGTGATTGTTCATATTGCAAATAGAGCAGTAGCTACTGAAGTAACAATCTTCAGTATTGTGATTTTTCATGTCACACCATTTGCAATACTTCTCATCTGATTCTTTCTTAGAATCATTCTTATGGTTTGTTAACTTTTGACGTTGTTCATTCTTCTTCAGCTTTGGAGTAGATTCTTGCTTTTATACTTTATGCATCTTTTGATTGTTTGTTGCTGAATTCCTCTTCCGTAGATCATCTACTGAATCAATATTAACTTCTACAGAAGTTTTCTTTTTCCGCAGATCTGGTACTGGAAAAAGGTTCTTCTTCCGTTGATGATCTGCTGATGCCTTTTTCTTTCCTTTTTCCATGGATTTGTGTCTTTCCTCAGTAGAGGCAAATTTCTCATTTACTTTATTGGAGGAGGTTTGTTGCTGATTTATGTTAGGATCTGGTATTTGAACGAAACACCAACTGATTAACGTGTAAACCAAACCAAATAGTGTGGAATCCTATTTGATTGGCGATCCAATCAGTGAGAACGCACGAAGAATCAATAAGGTATTGAATCTAACGTTAAGAATCGATTAGGAATCGATCTACAACGTTCTATGAACTTGGAGTATGAACTTGGAGGCTTCTGGACGGCTAGGGTACGTCTGGAGTCGAATTGGAATGAATGCTTACGTTTTTCCACGAATTGGGTGGTATTTATAGGTTAGGGTTGTTCATTCGGGCGATTGAACCATTAGTATGGTTCAGTCGTGCGATTGAACCATGCGGTTGATCCATCCGCACGACTGAGTGTTCAGTCGTGCGACTGAGCCAATCTCATGTTACAATCATACGACTGATCCAGTCTCCTGGTTCAGTCGTGCGACTGAGTCATTCGCATGAAGTTGTTCATGCGTATGGTCCATTCGCATGGGCCATTCGCATGAGAACTTCATTTTACTAAGTTTGAATGTATTCATTTATATAACATTATGTGTATCAATTCAAACAATCACATACCCTTATAACCAATTCAATATCAACTCATTAATGAAATATTAAACATTATAAGTCACAAACAACCAATCTCATTTCATTAATATTCCAACCATTACATCAGAGTAAGACAAACAAGACATATTACATTCATATCAGGATCTAGGTACATATGTATCAACAAACTCCCCCTTGGACCTAGATCTATCTAATGTCTTACCTTCTGCATCACCTCCTCATACTTCTTGTACTTTTCCTCTCTTGTGACTCCTGCGTGTATCTCAAACGCAAAGCAGAGTCTTATGACATTCTGGAATTGGAGGGCTTGTACAATATCTTGCGTGTCATAGAACAGTGGCCACTTGTATAATATGTAGACATCATTAGCAGACAAGTTAGTGAGCCACATTGGGTCAAACACCCTGATGGTATCCATTTGTCCCTCTTTATTTAGAACTATGACCGCCTCCCCCGTTCTCCAATCATAGTACCACCACTTAAAGTGTGGAGTGAAGTCCTGTGGCATCTCCCTGAGAGGGATTCTTGACATCATTCTTGGAGGACTCCACTTCAGCACAATCTTGGGCTTACCAGTGATGGGATCAACTTCTGAACGTCTGATATACCTCGTAGGTTGTTGAGGTTTGAAGTTGACCCACCTGGTGTGGTACTCTTTCTTCAAGGCAGCCTCAAACCAGCCTAACATTTTCCTTGGGTCAGCATATAGTAGCTTCAACTTAGCCAGCTGGTTGAGCTCAAAACCAGGGAGAGTCTTTAGATCATGTGGAAATCTAAAGTACTCTATGCCTTTCTCCCTCTTAATGGCATAAACATTTAGATCCTCAAAATGTGCCCACGCTATAATCCTGCCTAACACCTTATGATGTTTCTTCACTCTGTAGAGTTTGGTGTAGACATTCTGTTTAGGAGCGGCGCGTTGGGCTCGGATTTCCTCAAAACAAGCAGCCCATTCAGCCTTTTGATATCAACATCGTCGTTTGAGGCTTGGGCCTTTCCTTCAGTCTTCTCAGACTCCTGCTCCATCTGATCTAATACCTCAAATGTATCACTGACTAGGGATTCACCCAGATTGGGGACCACATTTCCCTCGTTGTCAGCGTACTGAGGATAGTGTTCTGCTGTGACGTCTTCTATCTCTATCTCATCAATGTCGTTCAGCTCTTCGTCACTGGTAGACTCACAAGTTGGAGCATCCTTAATGATCTCATCGGGATTTAGCTTGAACATCTCAGCCAGTTGCTCATTTGAAAGATCATGAATTATTTCCCCTTCTTCAGGGGTATAACTCACAGATCTCCTGACGATCCCTTGCAGATCAAGAATCATAGTCAATTGAGTGTTGACCTGCTGAAGGGGAGCAACATCAAATTCATCCCTTTGAAAGTTTGGATCTGCTTGATTTAAACATGTAACACATCAAACATTAGTTAATTATCAAGACAGAAATACATTAATCTTAATATAAACATCAAATACATAAGTTTAATACATGATTCAAGTACAAAAGTTATCAAATACATAAACATCTAATCATTACTTTTATCTTGAATCGCTGGGTCATCACTTGGTGAGGCAGAAGAGGAAGCTCGTTGGTCTTGATTTCTCTTTGATCTTCTTTCTTGACCCTGAGCTGAGGCAGATGCAGCTGCATCTCCTCCTTCATCATCATCATCCTCTTGCCTGTCCTCTGTCTTTTCTTCCTCAATCCCTTCATCATCATCACTCTCTTCATCTTCATCCTCATCCTCATCCTCATTATCATCATCACCATCATCACCATCTCCTTCCTTGATTTTAAGAGGCTCATCTTTAGTTCCCTTGAGCTTGAGCAAGATGGTCCTTTTGGCATCCTCCAACTCCTCAATCTTCTTAGCTGATATGACTCTATGCTCTTGGAGTTGGGTAATCTCTTGGCTCTGAGCAGCCATTTGCTGGGCCTGCTGCTCGATCAGGTGAGCCTGCTGAGAGATCTGCTGGGACTGTGCAGTTGTGAGATCTGCCAGCTGTCGAATCTGCGCAGTCTTCTCTTCATCAGCTGCTAACAGACGCATCACCATGCGGTTCAGCGCTGATAGCTGTTCCTCCACCCCAATGGGAGGTAGAGGTGATCCATATAGATGTGAGGGATGTGATGATGGTCCTGCTTGGTGGCTAGTGGTGGTGGTGGTGGCTGTGGTGAAGATTGGGTTAGGTCTAGATGATAGTGGTGGTGATGTAGGTGTGAATGATATGGTAGTGGATGGCATATATGTAGTGGAGGGTGGTGTGGTGACAGTAGTAGGGGGTGTGGTAGTGGTAGTGGTAGTGGTAGCTGTGGTGGTGGATGGTGTGGCTGTAGAGGTGGTAGTGGTGGTGGCTGAGGTGGTGGCTGTGATGGTGATATAGGTGAGTCTGCGCTTCTTCTTCTTCATGCCGTGGGGCTGAGCCATCCTTTTCTTCCTCGATCCTGTCGAGGAGGATGCTCCCCCTAGAACATGGCTCGACGGCTCTGGAGCATAGGTCGGGTCAGCAGCAGTCTCTCCCGATCCACTGGGGCGTTCACCAACCGCCCGGAGCCCATGTTCTGTGGGAACAACTTTGCTTCCCACAATCCTAGTCAGTGGCTCCTTATCTGACTCTTCTTCTTCCTCACCAGCTATAAAGTTCTGGTGGAACCCAGCCGACTCGGCTATATCTCCAGTGGGGGCAGATACTGGAGGTGTGCTATCAGTAGTTGTGCCCCTCGGTGGAATGGGCATGGTATCTCCAGCATCCCCACTGTCATCATCATCAGAATCATCAGTGGGTAGAGCAATCTGCTCAACATCAGAATCACTGTCGTCGTGGCGCCACTTCCTCCGAGCTGGCACCACATAGTCTTCACGGGCCAGATGCCCAAACAATCTCCTGACAGGGGGTTTCACCTGCTTCCCCCTGTACACCTTCATCCGTCCTAAGGTGGTATCATCCATCACCTCAAGCACTACTGCATCTTCCTTCTCCTTCGGTAGGGAAGGGAGCTTCTGGTCTATAATCATCTGCATGAATCGAGGGTACATGCAGAAGCCCTCCTTCCCTTTCCCCTCAATGTTCTCCACCAAGTAGGTGAAGATCATCCTGGAGAAGCTGAACGGATGGTTCAGCACCAACGCAACATAGGCGTTCTGGATCTGGTCAGACAACTCATCAAATCCTCCCTTCCTGGATGCTATGCACTTCAGCAGTACGTGAGCAAGGTACTTGAACTGGGGACAAAGGTTTCTCTTGTTGAGCACCCCAGCATTGATGTCCCCAGAGTACTTGGCTCGAAGAAAGCATCCTCTCACAGTAAGGGGGTGTAGTCTAGTAGGACAGTCAGCATCGTCCCCCAACTGTAACACGATCCTAAGATCCTCCTCTGTGATCTCTATAGCCTCTCCAAAGATAGTACTCCTGATACAGTGAGGCTCAGATGATCGGTCAACTACTGCACCTTCCCAGAAGGCCTGCTATATAGAACGATATGGCGTACATGGAGCAGATATAGCGTGTGCAATCCTCGATCTCCTTAGAAAGGTGATAATGCCAGAGAAGTCTGAAGCATTTCTGGATGTCAGATCCAGATGAGCACAAATGTTATGCTTCGTACTCATGGTCCATCGACTCGCCATCTGTTACACAAAGAAAGTAAACATTAGTATCCGTTGGTTAACAATGACTTGAATCACTTTGGACTTGAAAACATTCTTTTCTATCATGCGAATGAGGTTGTGCGACTGAGATCAATCGTGCGAAAGAGCAGTGCGACAGGGATCCAGTCGTGCGAATGACTCCATACGTACGACTGAGTATGCGACTAGACTCATGCGTATGTAAACTCATGCGGTTACACCAGTCGTGCGACTGAACTCATACGCATGGTTCAGTCGTGCGGTTAAGCTATTCGCACACCTCAGTCGTGCACTGAAGTTCATCAACCTGTCCATTCACATGTTGTTCTGACTGTTCAATTCAAATTCAATTTTTCACCAATTTTGAATTTTAGACTTCGTGTTCTGGTTCATTAGACTCGCAATGCATTCGTTTAACACCTAACACCTTTAATTTCATTTGTTTACGTCATTTAGTTAGGTTATTTTGCCACACAAGTCACGGGTTTTATAACGAGTCCGATTGTCCTGATTAAGTATCAAATTGAGTGATATAATGATGTTTCTGCACTGCAAATTACCTGTTGAGTCAATGCAAATAGTCAGTATGCGAGAATCAAGGGTTTATGGTAATCAAACGAAATTTGTGCAGAGTAACGTTAGTCGTGCGAATTAGGGCAAATTTGAGAGTGGTGAGTCTCTGCGACCGACTCTCCCTCTATTTATACTAAACCTAAATTCAATCGTACGACTGGGATCATACGCACATTTCATTCGGGCGAATGGGCCTCAGTCGTGCGATTGGTTCAGTCGCCCCCCTTCAGTCGTCCGACTGGAGTTCAGTCGTGCGACTTACTCATTCGTTCGCTCTTAAACATCCGACTGTGTCATTCGTATGGGCCATTCGGTTGAATGGTCCATACTCATGGTCCATTCGTACGAATGGCTCTCATTCGCATGATCAGTCCATTCGTGCGAATGGGTCATACCTATGAAATTTCCTGCATTTCTTACCATTTGACATTTAAACCCCTTTTAAAATGTAGAATCAACACTATACGCATTTGATCATCTCAGACATGATCATTTTAACTTGAAAACTTTTGATCACCTCAGACGTGATCTTTTTAAACAATTTGTCACCTCAGACGTGACCCATTTATCTTTTGAATACACATGTGGTCATCTCAGACATGACCCTTTTAGGTGACTTAATCCCTTTAAGAATTCCATGATGTAGTCCGACAAACAAACAAACTGAAATGACTAAATAAATAGGAAATTAAACTAAAGTACAAAAAGTAAACTTGTTTTTGACTTTTTGTGAGGGGTAAATCCTAAGATAGTAATCTACTAGATTCGGTTCCGGAATAGGCAGCTTCTATTTAGTTTAGCCATACCTGGACCAATTCAATTTTGGAATCATACAGGCAAGTCAAATCATTTGGGACTTGTTAACAAAACCTTTTGATGCTCACTTCTTGGTTTTCATCCAGAGTCGTTAGCAAATTGAGGAAATCATACTGGTACTATTAAAGAGAAGCCACTTCTTGTAGTCACGATGATTGTCAGTATATCTGTCCTCTTAAATCCATACATAGACTTTTGACACAGATTGGTGATAGTTTAAGCTTTTGAGCGGTCTACAGTTATTTTGACAAGAAGAGACTATTCTTAGAGATTTCAAAGAGAAGCCAGTCCTCAGGTCAGTGCCATCGCACAGCAGAGAGGCGGCAAACAACAATGAATTCTAGAATATCTAGGTTATGCTTATCCTCAGGTCAGTGCCATCGCACAGCAGAGAGGCACACAACCTATCTTCTTGTTAGAGCATCTTAATTTTCTTTTGCACATAATGCACCAACAACATAAGTTATTAGCTCGATAGCATTTGCTTTTCATTTTTTTTCGTGCTTTGCTCTATTTATGGTCATCCGCACACATTGTGTGGTTTACATGCTCATTGCCCCTTATTGGAATATTGTTGATTGTGTTAACCAGTGATAAGATGAGAGCCCACAGTCAGTTGAACAACTTAGTTTGATCTTGAGGTCACCAATCAGGTCTAATCATCTATTGTGTTGAATATACCGACATATCATCTGTGGTCTAGCAACCTCTAGGTCTACTTTCGTTGTGTTACCTTAGTAGTTACCAGTTTTTCTATCATATTTCCTTTTGTATTGCTCAGACTACACAGACTTATACTTTGAATTTTGCATCTTTTCTAAATTAAAAAGTCCCTCTTGATTTGTTCCTGTGTACTATCATTTTCCAAAGTGTTTGAATCGGTATCACAGATACGATCTAACTTCTATCAGCTAGCCTCTCCTTCTCCCTCGTTTTTTTAATGTTACTGGCTGACCTATTCTCCCCCTAAAATTCTAAAATCATAACGGATTTATTATTTATTTTGGATTTTAATAGACAGCGAAATAACATGAAGTTAATTCAAACAGAAAATAGAATAAATAAAAAAATTAAAAGAAAAATAGACTAAACTGTATCGGACTACACATGGTCATCATCAGGAATAACATCACTTTTCTTTTTAACGCCGTTGACCTCTAACAGATATAGAAAACGTGGTTTGTCAAAAGCTTTTGTATAGAGGTCAGCGCATTGAAAATCAGTATTTATCTTTACCACATCGATTAAATTCTTTTCAAAACAGTCCTTATAAAATGATATTTAATACCGATGTGTTTGGTCTTAGGATGTTGTACTGGATTTTTAGTTACTGCAATTGCAGCAGAGTTATCAACAAAAATAGGAGTAGAAGAGAAATTTAAACCGTAGTCTCGCATTTGCTGTTGAATCCAAATGATTTGTGAACAGCAACTTGCAGCAGCAACGTATTCGGCTTCACAGGTTGACAATGCAACCGAGGTCTGCTTCCTACACTGCCAGGTCACTAATCTCCTCCCAAAGAATTAACACCCTGCTGATGTAGACTTGTAATTCATCTTGCAGCCCCCGTATCCGAGTCACTATACGCCGTGAGCTCAAAGTCATCATCATGAGGATACCACAACCCAAGTGTGGGTGTACCCTTTAGATAACGAAATATCCTATTGGACCCCGATAGGATGGTTTAACCTTTGGCTTAGGCCTGATATCTAGAACATAGACATGTAGCATACATGATATCAGGTCTTGAGGCAGTAAGGTACATAAGAGATCCAATCATTCCTCGTACATTGTTGCATCTACCAGATCTCCATTTTCATCAGGTGCTATATCATGGTTTGTAGCAAGTGGATCCCAGCTGCAGAAGCATTCTCCATGTCAAACGACTGAGAATGTCTCCCCCACATACTTGGTCTGATGTAGAAAAATCCCTTTGGGTGTCTGATCCACCTGTAACCCGAGAAAGAATTTCATCTCCCCCATGGCACTTATCTCAAACTCTGCCTTCATTACTGCTTCAAATTCTTTGCATAATTCGTCGTTCTTTGAACCGAAGATTATGTCATCGACATAGATCTGTACTAGCAGTAAGTCTCCATCTTTTTCTTTGATAAACAAGTGTGCAGTCAATGACTTCCCCTGCGAAAGCCGTGTTTCACAAGATGAGTCGAGAGTTTCTCATACCAGGCCCTTGGAAGCTTGATGAAGCCCGTACAAGGCCTTGTCGAGTTTGTAAACTCTGTTCCGATATAAGGATCTTCAAATCCCTCGGGTTGACTGACATAAACTGTCTCTCTGATCTCACCATGAAGGAATGCACTCTTCTCATCTAATTGATAGACTTTGACCTCATATACGATGCATAGGCAAGGAAGATGCGGATGGCTTCCATCCTTGCCATGGGTGCAAACACTTCATTGTAATCAATCCCCTCGACTTGTCAAATCCCTGAACTACTAGTCGAGCCTTTGTTCCTGATAATGACACCTTGGTCATCCTTCTTCTTTCATTTCAAGACCCATTTGGTGCCAATGACCTTAGAACCTTTAGGTCTATCTACCAGAGTCCATACACCTAACTTCTTGAACTGAAGAAGTTCTTCTTGCATGGCACTCACTCATGCCTCATCATTCAGTGCTTCACTGACATATTTTGGCTCAAACTGTGAGACAAAACACCGATAAGCACTATCGTGAATGTATCCCTTTTCCATTACCGAGGCATAATCAGCTGAGTACAGCTGATTTCTGGTTTGCACTCCTGATCTGACATCCCCAATGACATTGTCTAGGGGATGATAGACATTTACACGTGATCCTTGAGTGGTAGGACAACTACCTCAGAGCCAAGATTATGAACATTTGGTTCTGCATCTGAGGTATACGGAGTTTGAGGTTCCGAAGTCGAAGGAGCATCACTATTAGATGCTTGTGGACTTGCAGGAATTGGAACCTGTCCCTCCTGACTGTTCTGGTAATCTTCTTCAGCTTCATCTTCTGAGGAGGAGTCACTGTCGTCGACTGCTCCCTCTGAGTGGTGAGACGATTCTCCCTGTGAGCTCGATGATGTTGAATCAAGAGATGGTGTATTCAAGATATCATACATCATCCGTGTAGCTAACTCGACATCAGAAGGAGAGATAGGGATGTTGAAGGACTTGAAGAATACATCATAGTCGAAAAAGTAAGCGGTTCCTTTTCCCAGTAGGTGGTGTGGTATATCTCTGAACATCAACATTACACCACACTTCTACTAAACCCGTTGAGTTGTTGTAAACTCTCTTGTTCGGTATGTTGTATCCTAGGAAGATCCCTTCATTAGCCTTCTCGCTAAATTTTCCTTCTTCAGTCTTCTTCAGAAGTGTGCACGGTGCGCCAAATGGTTCGAGATACTCCAAATTAGGTTTACGTCGTTGTAGTAACTCGTAACATGTCTTTCCATGGCGCTTGACTACCAGAACTCGATTTAATGTATAACATGCATTTGCCACTGCCTCATTCCAGAATTGGATAGGCAGTTTCGAGTCTGCTAGCATTGTCCGTGCTGTCTCTATCAAGCTTCTATTCTTTCTCTCAGCAACACCATTCATCTGAGGCGTGTAGGCAGAAGTGAATTGGTGCACAATTCCCTTTTCCTTGCAGTAAGTCTCCATCCACTGATTCTTGAATTCAGTCCCGTTGTCTGAGCGAACCTGTCTCACCTTCAGCTTGTAGAGAGATTCCAGTGTGGTTACTAACTCCTTGAATGACTTAAATGTTTTTGATTTGGATTTCAGAAACATTACCCAAGAGAATCTTGAGTAGTCATCAGTAACCACATAACAGTACAAGTCACATGCAATGCTCTTTGTACTGAACTGGACCAAACAGATCCATGTAAGAAGTTCAAGGGAAGCTCGATAGAATGAACTTTCTTTTCCTTATGAGACTTCTTCGTCAGTTTGCCTTTCTTGCATGCTACACAGAAATCTGGAAGTTGGAAATTTTTTGACGTTAACTCCTCTCACAAGATCCTTCTGGATCAAGTGATTCATCTTCCGTTGATTAATGTGTCCCATTCTCCTATGCCAGGAAATGGAGTCCTTCTCAGTAGCTTTCGGTAGGAAACACTGAACTTCTGATCCGTTGTAGAAGCCGTTGAAAGATCCAAAACATAAAGGTTTTTATATCTTGAAGCTGTCATCAAAACTTGGTCCTCCTGAATCACGTAGTCTTTCTTTAGGACGTAACACTTCTTGTTGTCGAATATGACTTTAAACTCTTTGTCACATATTTGGGAAACAAAAAGTAAGTTGTTTTGAAGTTGTTGAACATAGTTCACTTTATCAAACTTAACTTTCTGATTTCAAACCTCTCCCTGAGCTGTGATATAGCCTCCTTTGTTACCAGCAAACGGAACATGCCCTCCTTTTATTTATTTGACGTTTGATAAAAGAGCTCTGTTTCCTGTCATGTGTCTGGATGCTCCGCTGTCTACAATCCACGTGTTGGTTTCAGCACTGTAGCGAACACCCTGCACACACAATTTAAAACATTAGTTTAGGTTTGGAACCCAAGCCTTTACTGGCTTGGGTTTCCCAGAGGCATCACACATCATGAATTCAACCCATTGACCTTTAGAAGGTGAGGTTAGCTCAGGTGCCTTCTTGTCATCATTATCAGACACAGAGGATGACTTTTCTTTCCATAAGCCAGATTTGTGTAAGGCTTGTTTGTGATAAACAATCGACTGGCTAATGGGTTGAACTTTTGTTCACTAGTTCTTCTAGGTGGAGTTAAAGAACTCTTAGAAGACCTAGGTTTTGAATCCTGAAGTTCAATTTTCTTCCTAGGTGTCTGATAGTAAGGACAAAAAGAAGCAATGTGTCCACACTCTCCACAGTTGTAGCATGACCTGCTATCAACTTTATGATTAAACTTTCGTTGTGGAGATATGTGTGACACCCTAGTGACGTCATTTTGTTTGGGTTTTGACTCTGATTCTTTTGATGTTTTCTCTTGTTTAACAAACTTAACTGTTTTGACATTTTTAACATCCTTTTCTTTTTGGTTAACTGGACTTTGACATGAGACACGTGAAAGATTAACATTAACAGCCTTTTTAGGTTCAGATTTGACTTTGTTTTACCCTGACTTTATATTAACCTTTTCAAATTCTTTTTCCAGATTAACACAAGGCATTTTACCCTTTGCCTTTGAAGTGGCCTCCTTTTATTTTGTTCTAGATTCAATTAAAGAACATGAGGAATCTGGATCACTAACAAGAGGAGTAGACACCACAAGATCCTTGATGGGATTGTTATTTATTGGTCTTGTCTTAGTGTTCATCAAGGTCTCAGGTGGTGGTGGAACCATTTTATAACCCAAAACCTCCCCGTTGTTACGCTCTCTCACTAAGTGTTGGACAATATGCGATGAACTTGTCCAACTGTGCAGTTTTTGCTTTAAAGAGTTGACTTCTACTTCCAAAACTGCTTTTTGCTTCTTAGTTTCTTCTAGGGAGTTAAGATAGTATCTAATGTCATTAGCTTGGTTAAATGCTACTACTTTAGTTTCCCTAAGCTGTTTATTCAAAAGGTCTATCTTTTCCTAACTATGCTCATTTTGTTTTAAAATCTTTCTAGTGCTTAGTGCACATTGAAATCCTAATAACCTATCATCAAATTTCTGTATCTTAGCAATTCTCTTATCTATGCTTTTCTAAAATTTATTAAAATCAGAACAGCCTGATTTTGGAACAGTTGGTCAGTGTACTTACCTGAGGAGTTTCTGATGAATTAGCCATCAACGCAGCATCATATGTCTCTGGTTCTGGTGATTTTGTCTTTGTTGTAGACGTCCCTTCTTCAGGCTTGTAGCTGACCTCTGTTGTAGTCTGTTCACTGTTTGACATCGCTATCTCAACTGCAATATCTCCTTCACTCGCGGAATCATCATCTAAGTCTTCCACACTCGCAATGTTAGATTCTCCCGGAGAGACAAACCGAAAGCTCCTGTCCTGTCCTTCATCATCATGGGCAGTTAAGGCTTTTGGATCCTTGCTTGATGAAGTAGAACTGCTAGCTTGCTTGTCTTGATGAGTGAAGGACGAGAATGGATTCCCGTTCCCAGTCTTCTTTGGCTTCACACACTCTCTTTTGAAGTGTCCCTTTTCTCCACAGTTGAAGCATGTCACCTTGCTCTTGTCAAAGCCAAATGTAGTGTCCTTAGTAGCAACCAAGTTTTGTCTGGTCTTTTTCACAAACTTCTTTTCCCTCCGGACAGCACTTGCTAAGGCCCACATAATATCCATCCTCTCCAGTTCAGTCTCATCCACCTGCTCGTAGTCCTCGTCTGCCAGATGGCAGTTTCCAATCTTCCCAGCAACAAGTCCATCATAGGAATGGACCACTACTGCCAAGAGATCCATGTGCTCTCGAGCTACTTCAACACTATCACGTTTCCGAGATTCTCGGTCTTCAGTCTTGTAGGATTTGCTTCAGATCCAATGTAATGGGTACTAGAAGACCCTAACGTTTCTGATCCTGAAGAAGAGACTTGTGAAGGACCAGATGAGCTAGACACAAATGCAGTCTGAAGAGGTGCTCCAGACGTCTTAACTTGAGGAGTGGCATTGTACAAAGCTGGATTCTGAGTGTATGAAGACTTCTGAGCTCGGTACTTCATCCTAAGTGCTTCTTCTCGCAGCTTTAGAATGAAATCATTTATGTCCAATTTTGCCAACATTCCATTCTGTCTCAGATTTGACACAAAAGAACCCTATTTTTCTGGCAATCCGTCTGCAAATTTGACACTTTATCTTCCATGGTAGTAGTAACACCATGTGTGTGCAGCTTGCTTATCAAATGGTAGAATCTATCAATGACATCGTCTAAACTTTCATTTCCCATCGATGAGAAGCTGTCAAATTCTTTCTTCAGTTCCTTAGCTTTAATGGCCTTCAACGAAGCATTTCCGTCATATCTTTTCTCCAGCTTATCCCATAACTTCTTGGCTTGCTTATTCTCTAAGTAATGGTGAAAAATATCCTTAGGGATAGACTGTGTTAATAATGCATATACCCTCTTTTCAGCATTATATTTAACTTTTTGTGCGTCAGTCATTCCTCCTAAAGTAAGTTTCACCCCATCAGCTCCCACCGGCATACTGTATCCCGTCTCAATAGCTTCCCACATATTTGGATCCACTCCATTGAGGTAGATCTCAAAACGTTGTTTCCAGTGGGGAAACTCATCCAACGTTATAAGCTTTGGGGGTTTATTATGATTCCCCACCTCACTCTCCAGTAGCAGTAAGTTCTGAATCCGTGAGTCCTTTCCGGCTGTAAACGCTGACAACTGATCCTCCATCTCGGTTAACTTTAAGTCTTTCAAACAATCTGTTTTACTGGTGCGAATGAAGTGATGCGAATGGGCTATCCGTGCGAATGAACTATGCGACTGGTTCAATCGTGCGGCTGAACTGAGCGATTGGTCCAGTCGTGCGAATGAAACTGATGCGGATGAACACTGCGAACGGTAGGCTTAGTCGTACGAATGAAGATGCGACACAGTCCAATCGTGCGTCTGGGAAATGCGAATGAAGTCTAGTCGTGCGATTGGAACAATCGTGCGACTGAAGCTGTTGTTTTTCGAAAATTTCTAGGTTTAACGTGTTTTGGCCGTAAACACCCGAATTTTCACCAACCCTAATCGCCTAATGCCGTAGAAACAAAACTTGATGAGCAGGGGATGTCCAAGACAGCTTTTGACACAAAAAGATTGCGTTTTTAGTGAAAAACACAAACTTTGTATCAAAATTGATTGAATCACACGTAATCAAGAGCCAAAGCTCTGATACCACTTGTTAGGATCTTGTTTTGAACGAAACACAACTGATTAACGTGTAAACCAAACCAAATAGTGCGGATCCTATTTGATTGGCGATCCAATCAGTGAGAACGCACAAGAATCAATAAGGTATTGAATCTAACGTTAAGAATCGATTAGGAATCGATCTACAGCGTTCTATGAACTTGGAGTATGAACTTGGAGGCTTCTGGACGGCTAGGGTACGTCTGGAGTCGAATTGGAATGAATTCTTACGTTTTTCCACGAATTGGGTAGTATTTATAGGTTAGGGTTGTTCATTCGGGCGACTGAACCATTACTATGGTTCAGTCGTGCAATTGAACCATGCGGTTGATCCATCCGCACGACTGAGTGTTCAGTCGTGCGACTGAGCCAATCTCATGTTACAATCATACGACTGATCCAGTCTCTTGGTTTAGTCGTGCGACTGAGTCATTCGCATGAAGTTGTTCATGCGTATGGTCCATTCGCATGGGCCATTCGCATGAGAACTTCATTTTACTATGTTTGAGTGTATTCATTTATATAACATTATGTGTATCAATTCAAACAATCACATACCCTTATAACCAATTCAATATCAACTCATTAATGAAATATTAAACATTATAAGTCCCAAACAACCAATCTCATTTCATTAATATTCCAACCATTACATCAGAGTAAGACAAACAAGACATATTACATTCATATCAGGATCTAGGTACATATGTATCAACAATTTAGTCTTGAAGACCTTCATTCAACTGAGCTATTCTCTTGCAAATGGTTTTCAACATGTTTCTTTGTTTAGGAGGGTATGGCAGCTTTGTTTCTTCAAGCACTTTTGGAATATTTGTTTCAAAAACAACATTCTTACCCTTATTTAAAAGATCATCATCATGTTCATCAGAATCATCCAAGTCATCCCACTCATCAAAGTTGAATTCTGAATTAATGTTTTGTTGATTAGAGCTAGTTCCTATATTGGAGCTAGGCACAAAATGTTTTGACAGATTATTTGTCATTGATTCAGGCAAAGGAACATAGTTTTTGTTAACAGGAGGTGCCACAGCATTATAACCCAACCCAGACCTTTTTTTTATTCAATATGAGAATTTAGTAATTTCTCATTTTGTTGAGATGAGAACTGAAACTTCAAAGTTTCACTTCAGTTGATGCATGCTCAGCCATGGATTTGGTTAAGGAAGTGGTCAGATGCTTAACTTGTGCTTTCAAACTGTAATTTTCAGAAACAAGTTTGTCTAAATCCTTTTGTAAAGAGTTAATTTTAATTTGATATAATTTATGTTCTCTTACATGAGATTCATTCAAAATCATTTTCTCTTTAACTTTATCAGCTAATTGTTGAGCGTGGACTCTATATCTTTCTACTTCCTCAACACATATTGATGAACATAACCCGTCTCTTACCTCACTTGCCATGGGTGGAACTTTGTTTTCCATGTGAGCCATTAGAGCTTGATTTTCTTCTAAGACTTCCTTCTCATACAACTCCAGTCACAGGTTCCATCTTGAAGAATGATCAGCCCAGAGTCTTTAGAGTTGCTAGTTCCTGCTGGTGAATTGGTGGCTAGTGGGGATGAGTTGGTCAGTTGTGGCTGTCTAAAACATCTTTGAGTTGATGAGGCTTGTTTGGCCTGATGATTCTGATGTTGTGTTGTGTCGGAATTTTGTTGATTGCATTCTCTAGAAAAGTGTCCATAGAGATTGCACTTGAAGCATCTTACCTTTGACTTATTAACTCCAATACGTGATGATTTACTTGCAGCAGCCAAATTCGTGTTTCTTCTTAGATATTGTTTGGCTTTATAGGCAATCATTGCCATTTGCCATTGTAGATCAATCTCCTCCACTACATCCGGAGGTAGTTCTTCTAAATCTTGTTGACACATGTTGGCAGTGGGCGATGTACTTCCTAGGTAAGCTTGAAAGCTTGAACTGAAAGCTACAAAAGCTGCCTTTTGTTCTTCAGAATCTAGAATGACAGTGATAGACTCTGATTGATTATTGGATGATAGTTTTTCGGATGATTTATCTCTTTGATCATCAGATCTTTCTCTCTCTTTTCTTGACTTACTTTGAGAAGATTTTTTAGGAGGTTTTGAAGCATAGAAACTTACTTCCTCTTCATCTTCACTCAAAGTACAAGAGTTATCACCATCATTACTAGACATGAAAGCACTTCTAGCACTTCTTGTTTCTTTAAAGTGATATGGTGATACATGAGTTCTTATACTCTTGTTTCTTGATTTCTCATCCAGTTCAAGAGCCTCAACTTTAGCCACTAGAGTGTCTAGTCCGACTGCTTTGAGATCTATGGTATTCTTGAACATGCATACAATTTGCTTCCAACTTTCTGCTAAAGTATGGAGCATTTTCTTGTTCAGTTCCTCATTTATGTATATCAACTCCAGAATGTTCATTTCTGTAACAAGTTGCATAAACCTGTGGAGTTGTTGAGGAATTGATTCACCCTCAATATGATGAAATGTTTCATATTGTGAACGAAGGGTGTCCTTCCTAATGCTTCGGATTTCATCACTCCCTTCACAGAGTGTATGAAGAATCTTCCACAAGGAATTTGCTGTTTTATAATTTTCACATCTGATCAATATTTCTTGTGGTAAAGCCATACTAATCAAGCTATATGCTTTGATATCAACTTTAACCTTCTTAATATCATCAGGTGAAAGATCTTTTGTGCTTATGGGTTGATTGTTATCATTATAATTCGCCCAAGGGTGGGTGGAATATAAGGACCTTCTGTTATAGAGATCCATAAGTTAGAATCTGTATAATTTATATGATTCCTAAACTTGATTTTCCATTATTTTAAGTCTGCTTTTGTTTCCAACTTCGATGGTTGGTAAGATGATCCACTAAAGTTGCTCATGATTAGTTAAGATCTGAGATGTTAACTAATGAATTTGTTCAACGGAGATGAACAAGATAGTGATGCTGGTCAATAACTAAGATCTGCTATTCAATTGATTTGAATATAAATCCAATTTAATCTAACCGAGTACTGTTGAACAACAAAACAAGTTTCACACAAATTCTTTTAAAAACAATAGATCTAATCAGTAAAAACTGACAAATCTACAGAATTCAGAAAAGTAATTAAACACAACTAACATTGATAGATCAAGCGATCTAAATCAATGAGCACTTGGCTCTGATACCACTTGTGAATCCAAGGATCGCAATCACGAATTATCTATGTTAGTTGAAATCAAGTCAATGTTTGGGGAATTAACGTTGGCTTGGATTAATTGTTTGTAATGAATTTCAAATCAATAAAGATTCTAGAACACACTAAAAGAAACACAATTAATGAATGATATGTATTTCATTAAATCATATTAATGATTACAAATAATGAACAAATGATATCGAATTTTGTGATGAATGATGAGACGGCTGCTAGGGTTTGGTTGTGTGATTTGATGTGATGTTTTATGTTGTGGAATTGTCGTATTCCTATAGATGTTGTCGTCGTTGATTCGAAACCTAGGATCCATTTATATAGACAATGATGTTTCTGTTAAAGGAAACACCGGATCTCTTGGGATTTGAATTATTCTGTTACGGAATCATTGGATTTCTTGGGATTCGCATAACTGCCTTGTTTGACTTGTTGACTTGTAAACACTTGTATATACAAGTGTTTGGACTCCGCAGGAATATTGCTTCCGTAGATGTTTTGTTCTTCCGATGAGTCTTGTTCTATCCGAAGGAAAATCGTTTTCTTCCGAAGCAAGCTCTCTTCCGAAGCAATCTTGTTCTTCTTTTTCCAGCCTAATAGCGGGGTTGTTCATACCGCAAAGTGCGATCTTTGATGATTGCATTTTACATTGTAAGAACAGATCGAAAAGAAGAACAAAATGTTCATCCGTAGAGGTTTCTTAACCTTTTAGTCAATTTCCAGAAATTGGGACCAGTATAATAGTTTGTACCTGCAAGCAATACATGAATCAACATACAATGTAGATGGGTTAACCTATATATAATGCTATACAATAATGAATTACAACCATGCAGTACAGATAGTAATTCAAGTAATAAGCCGATACAAATGAACTATATCGACTGATCCTAGACCTAATAGAAATGTATACCTAATCATTTCTAGACTAAATGTATGGTTTAATTGGGTTGAACCATCATTTAATCATTGGATTTTAATCGAAACACCCGAACCACGTTCGAAACCTGTTCGGGGTGAAAACGTTCAAATTAAGGCTATATAACCGAGGGGAAATGTGCCATTTAATCCTTTTAAACTTTTTGTACCTCCAATTGCTCGAAGAAATCACTCGATTATCTATTTCAAGTTCCCCTATCCATACGCGTGCGAACAGAAGCTGTACCGGACGAAATTACATCGATACGTCCATAATCAAGTAAAGTTGAACACATCCACACACTCGATTTCACATAGGGATAAAAAGCCCTAACGTTAATTCGATTCAACATACGCGAATCGTTGCTTGATTTGAATCAAATTGAAATTAGGGTTCTTATGAATTGGGGTTTTCTAATAAAAGTTTATAAATTTTGTATTTTAGAGATAAATCAAATCTGGGCTTTTAGCCCAACTGGTTAAGGCCTTACCCTTCACATTAGAGGTCTGGGGTTAAAACCCAGCCTCCAACATTTAATTTTTTTTAGTCAATTCTATAAATTTTAAGTTTTAGAAATTATATTAACATGATATTAAATCAAAATTTAATTATTTTGTTAACTAAAAAATTTTAGAAATTATTAAATAAATTTTTGAAGATTTTAAAACCTATAATTCTTTTTTTTAATTTAATTACTTTTAAAGAATAAAAAAAGGGGTTATAAAAACATTATTACTATTTTTTTATGAGATCTAAATGTTAAAATCTACTATGACTCAAACTTGGATTGTTTCAAAACATTTTACAAATAGTTTAAATAATTATTTATTCAAATAAGTTATTTAAATAATTAATTATTCGATTGTTCATTTAACCTTGTTATATCATAAATAGTTATTAAATTAATTATTTTCTCTTCACACTTTAAACTTAATCTTTATTAAAGAAATTTTTATAATTTAATTATTTAATTGATTTATTTCTTATTCATTGAAACAAAAATAATAATTATATTATGTTTTATTTAATATATAAAATCCCAAATTTCTATTGAAACCCTAGTTCACGTTAAAACGTTAATCTTATTATTAAACATAAACTTGTAATATATATACGTTTAGGTATCTTGTAAAGAAACTCGTTGGAACGTCGTTTAATTCTTATTACCATCTTATGTGTGTTCCCCATATGAACGGGATCGTTGAGCATGGATCTTAGGATTCATATTGATAATAACAAAACTTGATTGATTCGATGCTAAAATAATAATAATGATGATGAACATGATGAACACAATGTGTTTAATGTTCGATGTTTATTGCTTTGATGTTGAAATCATCACACATGGAGGATGATGATATAATGATATTGTTGATGGAACTAATTCCCACCCTTGGTGGTGAATTACTCACTTTACAATCGATGATATATGCTTATATTTATACTAGTCTAGTAATTAAAATAATTACAAAATAAACCCTAGATTAATATTTTTGTTCCTTTTGTTCTTCAAGTCTTCAACTTCAATAGTATTGGAAATCTTCAATTTCTTCAAGGGTAGAATACCCAACAATACTCCCCCTAAATTGTATATTTTCGATATGAATTGAAGCTTGATGTTGATTTTGTTGAATAGTTGTTCAAAGCTAAGAATTTTGTTGTTGATGCGGAAGCGAGATCTTCAAAACTTTATAACAACCAATTTTTTTGTTTTTGTTTTGTGGTTATAGCTTGCTTTCATAGCTTTAAGCTAAAACCCTAATCCATATTTTTTTTTGATGTTGGCTGCCCAAACAATTAAATTAGTGTCCACCTTTTCTTTTTGTTTTAATGATGGAGGCCAAGAAACAAACCCAATGGTGTTCACGAGCCCATTTGCAACCCTAGGTTGCAAACCCTAGTTCGGCCGAGGAAGGCCTCCTATGGCTTCCCCTTCCATTCGAGCAACCTTAATTAGGGCAGCCCTAATTGGGTTCGGCAGCCATCTTCATTCTGAAGCCCTAATTCGACAGCTAAGGCCACCTTCGGCAGTCGCATTCGCAGCCCTTGTCTTCGGCAGCAGCGAATCCGCAACCCTTTTTCTTCGGCAGCCGCAAATTCGCAGCTCTTTTCATTAGGCAGCCGCAAATCCGCAGCCCTTTTCTTTGATTTCTTGCATTGTGTGCATCGGATCTTGTATTATTGAATGGATTGTTGATGAAATTGCTTTCTTCAGATCTTCAATAATTTTAGCAATCTAACCATGAAATCTCATCAAAATCAATATGAATCCATCAACTCCTGCTCTGATACCAATTGTGTGTTCCTGATATGAACGGGATCGTTGAGCTTGGATCTTAGGATTCATATTGATAATAACAAAACTTGATTGATTCGATGCTAAAATAATAATAATGATGATGAACATGATGAACACAATGTGTTTAATGTTTGATGTTTATTGCTTTGATGTTGAAATCATCATACATGGAGGATGATAATATAATGATATTGTTAATGAAACTAATTCCCACCCTTGGTCCTCACCAATTATTCACCCTTGGTCCCCACCAATTAATGTTTGATGTTTATTGCTTTGATGTTGAAATCATCATACATGGAGGATGATGATATAATGATATTGTTGATGAAACTAATTCCCACCCTTTGTCCCCACCAAGGGTGAAGAATTATTCACTTTACAATTGATGATATATGCTTATATTTATACTAGTCTAGTAATTACAATAATTACAAAATAAACCCTAGACTAATATTTTTGTTCTTTTTGTTCTTCAAGTCTTCAACTTCAATAGTATTGAAAATCTTCAATTTCTTCGGTAACACCTCTGAAATCTAGCCCAATTAGAAAACTTAATGTATTATAGGACCCAATAAAGGTCCGGATTGAATTGGGCTTACCAAAGAAAGCTTGGAAAAGAAACTAGTCTTTTTAGGCCCAATAGGCCCAATAAGGGCCCAAACTTATAAACAAGGCCCATTTAAGGCCCAATACCCATTTACCATCTAATTAAATAAGTGATCATAAGATAATAAATTAAATTGTGATTCGAAGCAACTACGATAAGAATCCAAACCAAAAACAGATTCAAAACCTATACCGTGTAAAGTCCGGTAATCTAACGCGTACTAACGTCTAATTTACATCGGAACATACTTATAATGGTTTATACTCTTTTAAAATCATTGTTAATCATGATGCATACTGTAAACAGTACTTGCTAAAAGATCCTAACCAAACGTGTATAATCAGCTATGATACGTCGGAAAAACGCGAATACCGGATACTCCGGCATTTAACGGACATCTGATACGACAACTGAGCCCTATAACGTCATAAATGTTTATCTTTATTATTATATATTTATTATCATATTCTAAATTAGAGAGTGAGACGGTTATCCAGGAGCAATGTGGTTCGAGTCGCGACTGAAGCGTGGACCGGCCTGAGTATAGGTCAAACCCGAGAGTTTGACCATAAAAATACCGAATTGTTTTATTTCAAGCTGAAGTAATTAGATAAATCTATTATAGGTTTTCTAACGAGGTTTTATCCAAAAGACCGTTCAATACGCGATAACGTAGTTTCGGGACGTATACGCGATTTTTAAATCAAGCCCACTCAAAAACCCTAGGTATAAAAGCAAACTATTCTCTCATTTCTCACTTGAAAACCCTAAAAACACACTAAAATGCTCTCAAGAGCTGCTGCAGCCAACCTCGCCGGAGCAGGAGGCTCCACGGCGGCGGCACAGCGGCGGCACGGCGGCGGCGCGGCGGTTTCCGGCCAAGTCTTGGCCTACCCCCCTATTCTCGACCTCCTGATCACGATGGTGGTGGCGGTTTCTTCTAATTCGCAATGGTGTGGAAGATATGGAAGAAAGAACGCACCGGCAGCTAGGGTTCCAGCGAGTTTTCAGGCAGCCGGCGCCGGCGACTGGTGGCGAGTGGCGGCAAGTGCCACCCATGCTCTTCTTCGTCTCGACGAGATCTTTCCAACGGTGGTAGCGGCGTTGTCTAACTCTTAACAGTTTGAAAGTTATGGGCGTTTGAAGATGACGGCAGCAAGGTTTTGGTGATGAAGGTGGCTGTCGCGACGGTGGCTGTAAGGATTCCTTAAGTCTGATGCAACCCAAAACATCCAAAGTGTCTATGCAACATGCACTAAGTACTGAAGTGAAGAATGCTTCGGAAGTTTTACACAATTCATTAGAAAATACTCTAAGTGTAAAATCTTCCGAAGCCAAGACCAATATCTTCTTAAGCCAAACATGAAGTCTTCCGAAGCTTCAGAGACAAAGTCTTCCGAAGCTTCAACCTATGAAGACAGATTTCTTCCGAAGACTTTTAGTACACATGCTTTATCTGATGTACTGTTCCATAAAGCACCTTTTCCGCTGCATCTCTGTAAAGTCACCAACTTACATGAGTTGGTGAAAAGGTCCATGCTTTTGGTAACTGTACATTGAGGTCTTGAGTCTGTAACTTTCTACTTTATGTACTTTATCATTTTTGTAATGTATAAGGATGTGAGCTATGGCATGTCATAGTCACAAGGTCAAAAGGCAGATATGCCCTTTGATCCTACAATTGATTTTGTTAGTGTCTAGTCAATTGTATCCAGCTGGCTTTCAAAGTATAGCCGGCTGTAGGTTGTAGTATAAGTATTTCAAGTTCTTGTATCTTTCTTTATGCTTTGTAACACTTGTAAAAGAACTTGAGAAAGCAATATACTGCCTCCTTGAAACCCATACTCTCTTGTTCTGTCTCTTTGCTTTACTTGTGTTCTTTGTATCACCTTGGTTAATCCAGTTCACTGTTTGATTAAAGTTTAGTTGCTCTCCTCATTGTGTTGTTGTGTTGTAATTGTGGTCAAGCCCTTAAACGGTCCTGCAATTGGTATCAGAGCTTTTCAGGCTCTTGATATAAGATCTAACCATCTTAAGATCCCTCACACACACAAAAACTAAACTTTTCAAATGGCTTCCATCTCAAAGACTGATATGGAGACTGGAACCATGAACAAATCCCCACTGATCACTCTTGATGATTTTGACACCTGGTGCATGAGAATGGAAGGTTTCATCAGGTCTCTTGATTCAAGAATGTGGGAATCTGTTGAGAATGGACCTTTCATACCCAGCACCCCCTCTGCTACTGGTGCTGGTATGATTCCAAAAGATGTGGCCAACTACTCAGATGAAGATAGAAAAAGAGTAGAGATTGATAGGAAGGCCATGACTGCTCTTCAGACTGCTCTCCCAAACTCTGTATACAGAGGTTTTAAGAAGTGCAAAACAGCCAAACAGCTGTGGGATGCACTGAAGCTGATGTATGAAGGCTCCTCTGAAGCCAAGGAGAACAAGAAGGATCTTCTGAAGCAGCAGTTTGAAAACTTCACCTTCAAAGCAGGTGAAACCATGACTCAACAATACTTCAGGTATGTTGAGATAGTGGATACCCTAGTGGATGGAGGAGTTCCTCTTGAGAACAGGGACATTGTAAGGAAGTTCATGTCCTCACTTCCTAGGCAATGGACACACTACTGTGTGGTGATCAAGAGGACTGAGAACCTTAAAACTCTTACTCTGACAGAGTTGTATGGGATTCTCAGTGGATACCAGATGGAGATGAACATGCAAGGTTCATCTGGCAACTCCAACAATCAAATGGGTTCAGCCCTTCATGTGGTTGAAAGGGACAGCATAGAACCCCAACATCATCTCATATGCTACCCTGACAACTCACAAAAGGGTCCTTTCATCACCTTCCCGGAGACACCAAGGGAGAACTTTACTCAAGGAAGCCCATTCCAAGAGACAAGTTCTTCTCAAGCCTTTGTGTCTACTGATGAAAGCTGTGGGAATTATCTCTTCACTCTTGAAGACCTGGACTGTATCCATCCAGATGACCTGGAATACATGGAGATAGTTCAGCAGATGGCTCTCCTCACTCACAGAGCCAAGAAGTTCTACAAGAGAACAGGAAGAAGATTTCCAAGCAATGCTACCAGTGGTAAGTTTGGGCTGGATAAAAGCAAAGTTAAGTGTTACAACTGTAACCTTATGGGCCACTTTGCTAGGGAGTGTAAGGCACCTAAAGCAAATGGGGGCCAAACACAACCCAGACCAAACTACACTGACAAAGCCCCTCAGACTGAGAAGCCAAAGCAACATGCTGCTGTTGCTGTTGAAGAGGGAGGCTTTGACTGGAGCTTTCAGGTGGAAGATGCTTCTCCAAACCAAGCACTGATGGCTGACCATGATGAAGCCAAGGTATTGGAACATCTCTGTACTCCTGAATGCATTGCTAAAGTAAATAGATACAGGTCCTACAACTTAGAGATGAGATCTGATCTTGAGTCATTAAACATATTAAAATCTGATTTTAGAAAGTCTGAAAATGATTACAAGTTAAAGATAGAGGACTTGGAGAAAACCATTTCAGTACTAAAACATGAACATACAGATTTTAGAACTCAGATCAAGATCTCATAACTAAGTTGACTGAGTGCCAGGCTGAGCTTGTGATCAGCAAAGCCAAGGCAGAGAAGAGTGTTCTTGAAGAAGAGACCTTCAAGAACATGATATCCTCATCCCTGCACAACAAAGTTGCTATCAAAATAGACAGGGACTGGGATCAAATGAGATAGCTCCTCCACACACAATCTTGTCTGTAAGATCTCCTAGGTGTGGAACTTGTGAAGATGAGCTTCCTCTCATAGATCCTATAAGTGAGGATGATGAAGAAGTGATAGTGAAGAATTCCTCTGAGAAGAGTGAAGAAGAGGATTCTTCCAAGGGCCACTATCCTTCTGAGGAGAAGAAATCTACTGTGATGACCAAGTCCAAGAGAAAGAACTTGATCAGGAAGAGCAAGAGGAAAGCAAAGAAGGCTCAAGAAATCAAGGCTACTTTTGATGCTAAGCAAAACAAGTTTTTATCTCTGCAGGTTTCAAAGTAGTAAGGACTGAAGACATCAACCAAGACTCCTCAGCTAAGAGTCCTGGTTCTTGTTCAAATCATCTCAGTGCAAAGAAGAAGACTGAGCTGCTGTGTACCACTGCTGCACAGCCTGGACCATCAAACTCCAAGAACAGTTCACAGCCCAAAAGAACTGTCTCAGCATCTACCAAGATGAAGGTGGAGAAGGGATGTGACCAAAGCCAGTCTTGCTCTCAAAAGGAGACTTGTTTGAAGAAGAAAATGTTATGTGTCATGTGTGAAAGTACTTCTCACATTGCTAAGGATTGCCCATACAATCCTAAAAGTACTATCCACATGACCAATACAAAGACTTCAAAGAGTCTCAAGAAGTCTCAAGCTTCGGAAGGAAAGTCTGTTTCCTTCGGAAGCTCCAAATCAAAGAAGAAGGTAAATGGAAAATTACCTTCGGAAGTAAAATTGGTCTCGGAAGAAAGGAGTTCTTCCGAAGCACTGAAGTCTGCTGCAGTGACTGTAGAATCTTCCGAAGGTTCAGTCATCAAAACTTGTGAAGTCCCAAAAGCTTCTAAGGTTTTGAAGGTCAAGTCCAAGACTCCAAAGGTGGTGTGGAAGTCTAAGAAAGACCAAATGACTGAAGTTTCTCCATCAACAACAGCTGAAGATCCCCATAGTACAACCATAGGATCTATTACTGTTGCATTACCTTCTATTACACTTAGTGAGCCCAAGACAAGTAAGGCTTGGGTTTCCAAATGTAACTAATCATTTTCTTTGTGCAGGAACAGCTCAAGACAAACAGGAATGTCTGGATAATTGACAGTGGCTGTTCCAGGCACATGACAGGCAATAGGTCTCTACTCCATAATTTTGAGAGAATTGATGGAGGACCAGTTGCTTTTGGAGGAGATGAAGGTGGTTACATTTCTGGAAGGGGCAAGGTCACAAATGGTAAGCTCAGCATTGAGAAGGTAAACTTTGTTAAGGAGCTTGGGTACAATCTTCTGAGTGTATCCCAATTTTGTGATCAGAGTCATAACATGCTCTTTACTGAGCATGAGTGCATTGTTCTCAAGCCTGGAGTGGTCATTCCTCATGAGCATATCCTGCTCAGAGCCCCCAGGAAAGGGAACATGTACAAGATGGATTTGCAAGAAACATCTCCCTCTGGAGAAGTTTCATGCTTTCTATCTAAAGCAAATAGTGATGAGTCTTTCCTATGGCATAAAAGAATGTGCCATGTAAACTTTAAGAACATGAATAAATTAATTAAACATGATCTGGTAACTGGAATGCCAAAGAAAGAGTTTACAAGTGATGATCATTGTGTTGCATGCCTGAAAGGGAAGCAACACAAGGTATCTCACAAGCCTAAGGAAAAGAACTCCATCACTACTCCCCTACACTTGTTACATATGGATCTCTTTGGCCCCACCAGTGTAATGAGTCTAGGAAGGACCTCTTACTGTTTGGTGATCACAGATGATTTTACAAGATTCACTTGGGTTTTCTTTCTTAGAACTAAGGATGAAACCCCTGAGATTCTGAAGAATTTCATCTTAAAAGTTGAGAATCAATGTGATCACAAGGTCAAAACCATAAGATGTGATCAAGGAACTGAATTCAAGAACCAAATCCTTGATACATTTTGTGATGAAAAAGGTATTACAAGACAATATAGTGCTCCCAGGACTCCTCAGCAAAACGGAGTTGCTGAGAGGAGAAACAGGACACTTATTGAAGCTGCAAGAACTATGTTGTCTGACTCTAAACTGCCCATCACCTTCTGGGCAGAGGCAGTTAATACTGCTTGCTATGTGCAAAACAGAGTTTTAGTAGTTAAGACACATGGTAAGACTCCTTATGAACTTTGGCACAAGAGGAAACCTTTCATTGGTTTTCTCAGGTCATTTGGATGTCCCTGCACCATCTTGAATACCAAAGATCAAATTGCCAAGTTTGCTGAGAAATCAGATGATGGACACTTCATTGGATACTCTTCCCAAGCTAAGGCTTATAGAGTATACAATCTCAGAACTAGAATTGTTGAGGAGTCAGCCAATGTGACTTTCAATGAACACACACCCTGTGTGGCTGGTTCTGGTCCTGATTGGCTGTTTGATCTTGATTTAGTTACCAACTGTTTTAACAAATCTTGTGAGCATGTTTCAGGATCTGCAGAAAATTTAAATACAGGTGATCCTGATCCAAGATTTGAGCTAGGAAGACCTTCAACTCATACATCTTCAGCTCCAGTTGGAACTACTTCAGCAAATGAGGTTTCTATCAGCACAACAATGACAAATTCAGCTGATACATCTGGTATGCCTTCAAATTCCAGCTCAGAGGCTTCTCAACCAGATAAAGACACCTCAATTGTAGAAGACAACAATGGTGATGGTGATAGTGATCAGGAATTTCTTGATGCTAATAACCATACCATAGATGACAACATCAATGATGTCACACACTCATTGGATCAAGTTAATCTTGATAAGTGTGATAATGTGGAGGGTGAATCTTCCAGGCCAGATCTAAATTTCTCAAATTTGGATCTTTCTCAGCAACTTGCTGTGATCCCTCAGCTAAGGATCCACAAGTCTCACCCCACCACAAACATCATTGGAGATGTTGTCACAGGGGTAAGAACAAGAGGACAAACCCATGAAGCAAATGTTTGTCTTCACTCTTGTTTCTTATCTCAGATAGAGCCAAAGAAAGTTGATGAAGCTCTAAAGGATGGAAGTTGGGTTGAAGCTATGCAACAAGAGCTGCTTCAATTCAAAAGGCAGAAAGTTTGGAACCTTTGTCCTCTTCCTCATGGGAAGACTACCATTGGAACCAAATGGGTTTTTAGGAATAAGAAGGATGATAGAGGAATCATCATCAAGAACAAGGCAAGACTAGTTGTTCAAGGATACACACAAGAAGAAGGGATTGACTACACTGATGTCTTTGCTCCTGTAGCAAGACTAGAAGCTGTTAGGATATTCCTGGCATTTGCTGCATCCAAGAACTTCAAGGTCTTTCAACTTGATGTAAAGTGTGCTTTCTTATATGGAGTGATTGATGAAGAGGTTTATGTCAAACAGCCACCTGGTTTTGTAGACCCTGATCATCCTGATTATGTCTGCAAGCTTGACAAAGCTCTTTATGGGCTGCATCAGGCACCCAGGAAGTGGTATGAGACACTATCTGAGTATCTTTGTAAACATGGATACAGGAGAGGTACTATAGATGGAACTCTCTTCATCAAAGGACAGGGAAATGACTTATTGCTGGTTCAAGTATATGTAGATGACATCATCTTTGGTTCAACTAATCCAAAGCTCTGCAAAGACTTTGAGAAGCTGATGAAAGACAGATTTGAAATGAGTTCAATGGGAGAACTCAATTTCTTTCTGGGAATTCAAGTGAAGCAGGTTGAAGATGGCATCTTCATAAGTCAGTCAAAGTATGTTCAAGACATACTCAAGAGGTTCAACATGACTGATTGTAAGATTGCTAAGACACCCATAGCCAGAAACCACTCCCTTGGACCTGATCTTGAGGGGGAGTGTGTAGATGAACACTTATACAGGGCTATGATTGGGTCTCTTATGTATCTTACAGCTAGCAGGCCTGATATCATGTTTGCTACATGTATTTGTGCAAGATATCAAGCCAACCCTAAGATGTCTCACTTAATCACTGTGAAAAGGATTTTAAGATACCTCAAAGGTGCTTCAACACTTGGTCTATGGTATCCAAAGAATCCTAATTTCAATCTGTATGCCTATACAGATAGTGATTATGGTGGTTGCAACATGACTGCAAAGTCTACATCTGGGGGATGTCAATTCCTTGGTGGAAGGGTTGTCTCATGGCAATGCAAGAAACAATCCTGTGTGTCTGCATCAACTGCTGAGGCTGAATACATTGCTGCTGCAAGCTGCTGTGCTCAAGTGCTTTGGATTCAAAATCAGATGCTGGACTATGGATTTAACTTCAAAGAGACTCCTATCCACATAGACAACAATAGTGCTATCTCTATCACTGAGAACCCTGTGCAGCACTCAAGGACCAAACACATCAACATCAGGTATCATTTAATAAGAGATAACTATGAAAAGGATTAATTAAACTAGTCAAAGTTCATACAGATGAACAATATGCTGATCTGTTCACAAAAGCTTTTGATGAACAGAGATTTAAGTATCTGATATCAGCTATTGGGATGATTAACTTTGAGTAGACTTTTTCTTAAAACTAATTCTAATTATTTCTTCTTAAAATATGTGTGTCCTAAGTTGTCTAGTTCATCACTTTCATAAGCTCATGTTTTCTTTGGATGTAAAATTCTTTTTGAAGACTTTCCTTAGATTCTTGAAAATTTTCTGATACTTCGGAAGATAAAATTTTATCTTCGGAAGAAAAACATGTCTTCAAAATAAATAACTGTCTAAGAGATTTTACCTTCGGAAGAAGTCAAATTCATCTTCCGAAGCTTAAAATTCTTATCTCAGACACTTATTCATTTTTAAGGACTTTTTCCTTCCGAAGCAAAATTAACTTTCGGAAGCTTTGTTTATTCTTATACAAAGCATCCAAGGGTTTATTTCTCTTCCGAAGCATAAATTTTCAAGACTCTCAGGAAAATCTTCCGAAGCCATTTTAGCTTCGGAAGCTTTTTCAATTAAAACTTCCGAAGACAAATTTCCTTCGGAAGCTTTTCGAATTCCAAGAAAACTACTTTTTGAGCAAAAGTAAACTACCTTTTCAGAGGTGGGACCGACTTCCGGATTTCAAAGTTTATCCTCTTTCATTAACTTTGGTTCAAATCCCTTTTCACATAAATACCCAACGGTTCCCCCTCTTTCCCACTATCTTCCTCAATTCCACTATTCCTCTAACCTAATTCTCTAAACCGCCTTTGCTTTCTACCTTTTTCACCCTTAAGCTTCTGAAATGGCCAACCTAAACCGCAGAAACAACCCAGATTTCTCCATGCAACTTCACAGGCAACATAATCAAGTTGCTCTGTTAAGCTCTGAGAAAGATGCAAGTTTCTCAGAGATTTGCCAATTCTTAACTCTATCCAACTATTTCACCTCCCTGACCATTGATCCTACTCTATATGAGGATCACTTGCTTGAATTCTGGAAGACCTGCCAAGAGGTCATTATGGATGGGGAGAAGGCACTGTCTGCCACAGTGCAAGGGAGGACAATCTTCATCACTCCGGCCATCATTAACCAACATTTGCAGCTGGATGATGAAGAAGGTGAGTTGTCCTTCCCAAAGGAAGCTGTTAATCATTCCTTTGAGCAGATGGGCTATGAGGGAGATTTCTCTGTAAAGACCTTCAGGAAAGGGAAGGTCTCATCCCAGTGGAAATACCTGCTCCATGTGGTTATCCACAGCTTATCAAACAAGCATGGTGGATGGGACCAGATCCTGAGGATCTCTCCTTTATAGTTCATGGAATGGTTCAGGGGGTCAAGTTCAGGTATTCACAATTTGTTTATACTAATTTACTTGCAAACTTAGACTCCTTAGAGTATTACATGTTTCCTAGATATGTTCAACACATTCTCAACTGTGAACTGGGCTCACAGTTGAGGGAAACAAGTAATATTCTTAAATTGGGACAGATGAAGCCCGGCATCTTTAAAATAATGAAGAAGCCAACTGTAGGCTTCTCAGGGTAGAAACAGCCCTAGTCCCCAAAATGTTAGAGCTCATTGCTCAAGGTGACAACCTAGCAAACAAGCTAGTGTTGAACCCACACCTCTTTTATCCTTACCCCTAAAAAGACCAGAAATCACCCTCACCTACCAAAGAAAATCCAAACGAACCCCTGCTCAAGCTATTGAGTCTGTGCAGGCCCCCATATACTCAACCTTACAGGAGGAAGTGGACACTAGAGCTCCCACTTCTCCTGAGGAGCAAACCACTCCCATTTCTTCACCTATCAGGGCTGAGGTTCCTCATGCTCACCCTGATGAGCTCACTAGCCCAACAGCCTTAAGCCTTCACTCTGAGTCTCAACACTCAAGTGAACAACCTTCAGGGGACAGCTACCATCCCCAGCCTTTAGATCTCAACCAACCAATTCCCAACCTATCCTTCTATACTGATGAAGACTTAGGATTCAGTGAGTACCATGAGTCTCTCTTCTCCTCCCCTACTCAAAGAGAGATGAGTACCTCTGACTCTCCTCAGTCTATCCCACATCAGTCACCTGTTACTGAGGTGGACACTTCTGAACATGTTCAGGATGTCCATATGGAAGAGGCTCTCACTTTTGAAAGTGATTACATCATTAAGACCTCAACCATGGCAACTCAGCCCACTGGCATCTCAACTGAGGCTGCCAGTGAGCAGAGGAAAACCAGCAGCCAAGAACCTCAAGCTGGTGGTGAGAGAGAGGACTTTGGTCAAATCATCTCATCCCCCAATGATTCTTCTGATGAAGATGAGGGGAATTTGAGACTAAAGGTGCAGAAATTGTCAAAAACATGCTCCTATTTAGTCTCTAAGGTTAGTCACTTGGAATCTCAGGTGACTACCTTACATAACAGGGTCAATGATCAGCAACTTCAGATTTCATATCTAAAGGAAAAACTAGCTGGGAGACCTTTAAGGAGAGCTCAACCAGGAACACAAGAACCTGTGGAAGTGATTGACTTATCCTCCAGCTCACCTATGCAAGTGGGTGATGCTACCAAAAAGGGGGAGAAAGTTATTACAACCACAGAACCTGGGAGTTCTTCACAGAGAATGGACATAGAGGACTCACCATCCTCACTTGCTGTTGTGCATTCTCAGCAACTTCCTCAAGTTCACATTAATGTGGACTCTATAGACTCAATCATCAGGAGTCTCTTTGAGGAAGGTATACCAAGGGCTGTCTCATCTCCACCACAAGGAACTGGCAACTACATCATAAGGTGGAGGTATGATGATGACAGAAGAGCCCTTATCCTTCACAGAGTTCAAGGTCAACAAGAAGTTTTTCATTTCCAAAGCCTGAACTTCTATAAAAGATTGGATTTAGTCAACATGCCACTTGTCAATCCAAGCAATTCAAGACAAGCTGACAGGCTGGCTCAAAGAATCCAAGATAGGATCCTTGCAGAGTTCTCTCTAAGAAGGAGACTTAGGCAATCAGGCAATGTCATCGGTCAACTGGATGTTGAGGTGGACCCTAAGATTAGTTTCATAGGGGAAACCTTGACTGAAGGCCCAGTGGCAGAACCTGAGACCCCTGTCTCATCATCAACAACTGCTACAGAGGTCCAAACTCCTTCTGAGACACCTGCTGGTGAAGGTGTTTCTCAGCCTCAACCCACCCTGAGTCACAAAGGTCTGTTGGTGACAAAGGGAAAAGGATAATGACTCCTGAGGAAATTGAGGAGGAAGAGAGAGAGAGGAAAAGGAAGCTAAGGGGAGAAAGTTCTTCTGGGTCATCTAGCTTTATGCAAGCAGCAATCAGGGCTGCCCCCAGACCAAATACTCAAGATGATGAGTTAAGGGCAGTCAGGATTACCTATTTACAGACCAGGAACTATGATATTGATGAAATCATCTCCCTCCCCTTAGAAGAGTTAAATGAACTGGCTGACATGGAAGTGTCAAGAGAGATGAAGGAGAAAGAGGATGCAAGGCTACTTCTCCAATTCAAAGAGGAGAAGAGACAGAAAAGACTCTACAAGCATGCTCCCACTCTCTCTCCTGTTCAAGAAAGTCCTGCACAGGAAGATGTGGCTCCACAAGAACCTCAGGTAGATAAAGAAGAAGATAGGATCAAGATGATCAACTACCTGAGTGCCACAGGCTTCTATCAGGCAGATGCACTTCTTCCCCTGTCCTATGACTTCATTGAGTTTGAGTACCTAAAGAAACTTGAGCTTGAACTAGTCAAAGAAAGAAAGACAACCAAAAGGAAGCTAAGGGAAGAAGCTGCAAAGTCAAGAGCCATCATTCAAAAGAGTGTAAAAAAGTCTGCTGACAGACAAAGAATAATGAGCTTCTTGAAGCTATATGGATTCTCCGGAAGGAGACTTGGCCCCATGTCTCTATCCACAATGGATGAGCATATAAAGGTGATCAAGCAGAAGATTAAAAGTGGAGAACTGATTGACTTGCACTCTCTTCCAAGTCAAGTCCCACCTGAAGTGGAGGTCAAGTTTGAACAACCAGAGACACCTCAACCAGAACCTCCAGCTGAGCCTCAGCAAGCTTCATCTTCTGATCCAAGGCAGGGTCAAACTCCCTCTCCTTCTGAACCTGTGAGGGAGGAACACCCAACTGAGAAAGACAATGATGATCAACATGGTGCTGCAGACCAGTCTTCTCAGTTAAAGTCATCTAAGAGGAAGAAGAGAATGGCTTCTAAACCAAAGACTAAGAAGAAGAAGCCTAAGTCATCTACCTCTACACCTCAGGCTGAATCAGATCAACCTGAGGAAGTGCATGATGAGGCAGCCCAATCAACTCCTATGCAAGTGGCTCCTCTAACAACTGAGACACCCATCTTGTCCTGGACTTACTCTACCAATCCAGAAAGATGGCATGTTATCAGAGATCAATGTGTTGAGAATGTCTACTCCTGGCAAGACATAATCAACTTACCCCTGCATGATCTCTTTGAAATGAGAAGATACTATGAGAGTCTTGATGATCCTGACCATCTAATGAAGAAAGGAATGGTTATGATTGTACTGAAGACTACCAATATCTGAAGATCTTCTAAGTGTTTTGGTAGCATCAGCCTAGGGGGAGTTTGTAAGGATTCCTTAAGTCTGATGCAACCCAAAACATCCAAAGTGTCTCTGCAACATGCACTAAGTACTGAAGTGAAGAATGCTTCGGAAGTTTTACACAATGCATTAGAAAATACTCTAAGTGTAAAATCTTCCGAAGCCAAGACCAATATCTTCCGAAGCCAAACATGAAGTCTTCCGAAGCTTCAGAGACAAAGTCTTCCGAAGCTTCAACCTATGAAGACAGATTTCTTCCGAAGACTTTTAGTACACATGCTTTATCTGATGTACTGTTCCATAAAGCACCTTTTCCGCTGCATCTCTGTAAAGTCACCAACTTACATGAGTTGGTGAAAAGGTCCATGCTTTTGGTAACTGTACATTGAGGTCTTGAGTCTGTAACTTTCTACTTTATGTACTTTATCCTTTTTGTAATGTATAAGGATGTGAGCTATGGAGGGGCGGCACCGTTCCAGCAGGTTTTCCGGTGAACCGGTGGCTACCGGCCATGGTAGTGGCGGCCTAGGGCTAAGGATGTTGATGGTGCATGATGGTAAGGACTAGTGGTGGTAAGAATCATAGTCGAGGTGTTTGGTAACGTATGTTGTGGTTAAAGTTGTGTTTGGTTATGAGATAACAAAATAATAGTGATGTATGTAATCCTGGTGTGGTTTTGGTTAGGTTTAACTTTGGTCAAAGTTGGTCAAACTGGTCAATGGACAGTCAACGCGATGCGTGTGACAACCGACCTCTAGGTTGTTACCCTAACCCTAGATTACTTGCATCATTATCCATGTTATGAGTGCTAATAATTGAAACTATTCAACCCTACTATGAAATTGGAAACAATTCTTACTACTTGATGTAAATTATGATTTTATGTGATTTTTATTATTGACTTTTAGCTAATTTAGGTGTTTACCTTTTAAAAATTAGTGTCCCGGGAATGTCAACTAGTCACCCTTACAAAATTAAATTCAAGAGAAGGCAATTAAAATGTGAGCATACACACTCACACTTACATAATTATCGGCCATGCATGCATGGGCATGCATTAGATACCTCAATTCACCATCCACTAAATTATACATTATACCCAATACTACAAAATTACACTTTATAATAACAATTTACAATTAAAATTTAAATGAAAAATCCCCCACTACACTCCAAGATTCGACCGCCCCCCCTCTCCACTCCTCTCCTCTCTTCACCACCTCCACACCACCCACTAGCATTTCATGCAACTCTCTCCCTCTCTCCCTCTCTCCCTCTTATTTAAAACCACCAGATGATCAAACACACACACACCTCACAACTCTCTCAAAACAATTCTCTCTAAGTCTTGTGCAAGAAATTCGAAGAACACCACCAAGTTTCATTCGGCCAAGTGCAAACCGCAAGGAAGTGGCCTAGTTCGCGAGTTTTGGTCACACAACCACACTTGTTCCACCTTTCCAGCCTTGGTTCGAGCTTCTACATTCAAGTCCAAGGAGTTTCAAGCCATCCACGACCATCAACACCTTCTAAACCGTGAGTTACATCAAGTGTAAGCTCATGTTGTCGGTTTTGTGACATTTCACTTGTTTTCTTCATTTATCACCTAAAAACCGTGTTTTTCCTTGTTGTAGCAGAAACTTCTCACCATCATCTTGTTCTTAAGGAGTTCACAACGTTCTTGAAGGTAAACCTCATGTTATGTTAGTCATTCTTGAGGTGGAAACCGATTTCCACCATGAAAACCCTCTTTTTGGGTGTTTTGGTATCATCTAACTTGTGAAAGTTTCAACTCTTGTAAACAAAACTTGTGACCTGCATTTTTATGACTTAATGGACTCCCAAGAACCTATTTTTAAAAGTTCCTAGAGGCTACACACTCGAATCCACGGTTGATACATGGATTACACCTTGAAACCCTCCTTTCTACATGTAACAACACCCTTTTAAGCATTTGTTTGAAAAATCCTTTCAACCAAGACCCATAACCTACTCATGAACGACTTAATGACACCTTAATAATCTGTTTATGAAGTTAAATGAAGTGTTGGTAACATTTAAACTCAAGTTAAGATGGTTTACACAAGTGTTATTGTCGGTTATGACATTTTCTACATATTTGAAGCATATGGATGTATATAACAACTAGGCAACTTGTTGGGACTGAAATTTCAGTAGGTTTTAATGAATATTAGAAGTGTTAGTAATATTTAATCTCTAGAATAAAAGACATGTTGTGATTTACCCTCTTTTAGTCACTTTCGGGACCCGAAAACATGGTAAAATGATTTTTAAAAATAGTAAGAATATGAATTTAACACTCTTGAAAAGTATTCCAGGCTCAAAAATGATAAATAAAGTATTCTGGAGTCAATGGATAATTTAAATGGTCAAAGAAACAAATAAATGACGTTTTAACTAAAAACGGGTACAAACCGAGCATCGTTTTTGAGAAAAATCCATAAAAATAGAGTTCAAAGATAAGATTTATAAAAATCATATGATTTCAGTAAGTTAAGTAATAAAAGACTTAAAGGATTTGAAAAATTGGTCAAACAAGCTTTAAATGGTCAAACCCGGTCAAAACCGCGTTTTAACGGGTCAAACGTAAAAACAAGATTTTCAACTATAAAAGGCCAATTTACACAATTTAAGGACTTAAAAATTTATAAATATATCTTTTAGAAAATACCTACTGGTCCAAGATTCAAATATATGAAAACTCCAAATTACTGTTAAAACTATCCGGCTTTTACCGTAACCGGGAGCGTTAAACGCGCAGTTTTTAAATCGAACCCGTAAACTAAAGTTTTGAAACACTTACTCCATAATAATTATAATATGACTCTAATAATCTGATTTTTGGTCTTAAATGACATAAAGGGCAAGAAACTAAACTTGAGGGTAGAAACTGTCAATTTTGAAACTTGAGGGACCAAACTGTAAAAAATTTTCAAACCTTATAACCGACTTCCAGGAAGCTAATAAACACTTGAACAACAAAATTTCTTAGTATACTCAACCAAATGAAGTGAAAATCCTAATTCTCATGAAGACGCCTTGACCTGCCATAAAAGGAAACTTTTTATACAAACCTTCACGAAACCAAAGCCTTACTCAATAGCTAAACTCTTGACACCAATGTTGCACCTTAAATGAGTTCAGGGCAGTAGCTTATTACTTAATATGTACATGTTAGGGTGCTAGACTTGAGACACTTCCCGGTACACCAAGAGACTTTTGACTGGAAACCTAAGGTGAGTTCTAGTGACTTCCCCTTTTTACTATTGTTTTGGGATGAAAAATGCTCTACTTTTTATGAACTATGATTGTGCTTTACTTGATGATTCTATGTGGGATTTGTGGTTACCTGCTGATACTTATATCATGATCATTAATTCTTTCGTGAACCGCTTATTTTATATGGATAGATCTATTTGGGGAATCCCCCACACACAGTGGCTTCCGTTCCAGGAAGGTTACCCCACTGAGATCCTAAGGGGTCGTTGTGGCATGTAACAGGTTTTGTTAAGATACTATGGTGAACCATCCGGGCAGGTAGGGTTCACTGGTTTGGGGCTCAGTTTCTTCCTTCGGGAATATCCGGTTAAACACAACTTTAGAAGAGGCCAACCGGGACTGAGTGCAGGGTTGATTATGATTTTTCCCACGATGATAAACAATGATTATTTTTCTTTTAATCAAAGAAGGATTTGCTAAGTCCTTTTGTTCTTAAACTTTAAGCACTTGAATTCACCAACTTTTTAGTTGACAAAATTTTCTTTTGAGCATGTTTCAGGTAATGTATGAAGAGATCCTAGCTGTTGTGAAGACCTAGACTTATCCCGTGACCATGGCATTGGCATATTTCCTCAATGAAACATTTGAACAATTTTATATTTATGTTGAACAAGTACAATTTTATTTTGTTGGATGATTGTAAAACTCATTTGGGGGCTTGATGTGTTTCTAGCCCCGCTATCTTTTCAAAAACATTAATGCCATGTGATATTCTCTCCTTTGAGCTCTTATAATGGTTTGTTTCCGCTGCCATATTGTTGGAGCTGTAAAAGATAGTCTATATTATCAACACAGTGAAAGTCAACAAAAGTCATCGTCACGGTCAAAGTCAACAAAAGTCAAACCCGACACGTTCGAGACGAGGAAACGAGACGAGACGTTGAAGATTTAGATGACTAGGAGTTTTATTGTAATAAATATATTTTGTGTTAACAAAATATATTTTACTTTGTTTGAGTCATGTTTTAGTCTAAATATATAGTCTAGGGGGTTATGTGTAAATATGGAAGCTTAAACTAGACTATAAATAGCCTAATTGTAATTAGAATTAGGTTAATGGTTGAATGACCAATTGATTGGGGTTTCCACTTTGTACAAATCATATGCAATCAATATAGATCAAAGGGGTTTTATTGTGATTATCATTGTTTGATCTTACAAATCTTCATAATATTTGATTCAAGTGTTTATCCTGGAGTTACAATTTGGTATCAGAGCCATATTGGATCAAATGCATTGAAGAATTGTTGCTGATTTTGAAGATGTTCAACAATTTTTAGAGAGAGAAACTGGGTTTCTAGAGAGAGAAAGTAGATCTGAAAATTCTAATCTCATCCCAATCACAACCAATTCAGCAGATCTACAACAATTTACTACAAATTTGAAGATATACAACTGAAATTCCTAATCTACAACATATTTTATACAAGAAATTGAAAGAAAAATTCAGATCTGAAGACGTTTCTCTCACACACACTAGTGTGTGTGTTCTTGGTGTTCTTGGAGCTTCAATATCTTCATCCAGCGAATTTAGCACATTTCTGAACGAAAGTTCAAAGTTTCCGGCGAAATTACAGTTTCGTGCGAAACTCCGGCGAAATTCCGGCGAAACTGTAATTCCGGCGAAACTATTCCGGCGAAACTACCAGATTCCGGCGAAATTGTTCTTTTTCCGGCGAAACTCCAAAATCCGGCGAAACTACAAAATTTTCAGCGAAATTAACGATAAATCAGCGATATTATAATAACAAGCTGCGAAATTACTTAAAAAACTTATCTGCGAAATTATAAAAAAAAAAAAAAAACTGCGAAATTAAAAAATTAGAATAATATTTTTTTTTTCATAACAAAATCATCATCTCGATTGAAGAAAACAAAATCGAAACATATTTACAGTGATTTCACCTTTGAAATCAGATCAATGAGGAAACAAAATCGCTTTTGCTCATTTCAAAACAGAAGCATCTTCGCGGTTCCATTGACGTGTGCAAATAAACCTACCAGATCCTTCCTGTAAGGCAGATACAACTGCTCGTGCAAATAAACTTATCGACTTCATTCTCCGCTCTTCGTTGCACGTAAAACTGCTCGTGCACCGGCTCTTTCGCCTTCACCGGCCGGCGACCTTCGAAACCTCACCGGAGTTCCGCTTCTGCTTCGTACCATCCGCCTTCTTAGCGGTTAACATCTTCCTCGCCATCGGCTCCTTACCTTCGCTGTTGCTCCGCCGGAGAAAGTACCGGAATCTCCACCGTTTAGATCCAGATCTGGTGGAGCTACTCTTCTTACACTTCGTTATAGCCAGTGACGAACCTCCGTTTCTTCTTCTTCTTGTTGGATAGTTCATCGCAAAACTCCTCTTTTCACCATTCTCTCGGCTTTCGATTCTTCTTCTCTGTTTCGGATTTCTGCTTTTGCTTCTTCTGAGGTGCATCGGAGACACCCGTTTCTTGCTTCGATGAGAATGGATCTGTGGTGGTGAGCCAATCTTTCTTCGGTCTCTCTTTCTTTATCTCGCTTCCGATTCACTCCATTACGTAATTCTTTACTGGCGGAGTTCGGTGTAGTTGCATTTTTTTTCTGGCCGCCGGAGGCTCGCCGGAAAGAACCCACCGGAAACTTAATCCCATCTGCCTCTTTCTTTCTTCTCTCATGGGTTATGTTTGAGTGTGTGTGTTTTTGTTTTGAGATTATGTAGTTAGGGTTAGGGTTTTTAGTTGTGGGAATTTTTTTTTTGGGTTGGGTTTTTCTCTAGAGTAGTTTTAAAAGTGGGCTAACTATTGGGCTGTATTCTTTAAAAAATTAAAGTCATTGGGTTAGCACTTTTTAAAAAAAAAATAATAATAATAACAAAAAAAAATAATAATAACAAAGTTAGACTCATTCAAAATCAAAGAAATAAATCATTTTTGTTTTGACCCCAGTTGCTAAGATTTTCTAGTGTGACATTTAAAAATAATATTTTTCCCGGGGGAGAATTAGTTTACAATTTTTGGGAAAAATATTTTTGGGGCGTTTAATTGTTCAAAATTTTTACAATCATGTCATCTTCAGAAGACTTTAAATCAGATAATCTCACAATGGCACAAAGCCGGTTTGATTCTTTTGCAGGTACAAAGAAAGAAAAATTGTCAGATTTAATTGAACGATTTTTAAAAATAGCAAATAATCTAAAGAAGCATGTGCCTGATCTCAGTAATCATGAACAAATTCAAAAGCTTCTCGAGTCTATTCCATCCGAATGGAATCATCAAGTTAAAATGCTGAAGCAAGAAAGAGGTTATGTCGACACAAAACTTATGGATATGATCAACAGACTAAAATCTCTCGAGCTAGATATCCAAAGAAACGAATTTCAACAAGCCGTGTTCCCACATCAAACTCACGCGCTTAATACTGATCTTGTCTCTTCTGTAACAAGCATACTTGATTACAAAACAGAGATGATTGAAAAGTTGAAATTATTGAGAACTGATTCGGATTTAAATTTTGAATCCAAAGAAACTGTTGAAGAGAACTATGAAGCTCTGAGAGTCGACAATGATACTAAACCGGAGTCTGTGAGAACCGATGATGATAAGATTGGAAAAGCTGATAGAAGAAAGAAAGAATTTGAGGTTGAAGAGATGCTGAAGATCAAAGATGATGAACAACAAGAAATCACAAGGGTTTGCAACTGTGAAAAGAGCTTAGCTGCAGAACGAACTATCATGAGTCTTCCTTATGAGACTGTTCAGGATATGTGTTCTTCGTCATGCAAAATCCGGTTATTTGGGATTTATAAGGCAAACAGATTGTTATTGGAAAATGAAAAAGAATTAAAAACAATCAATCAGGAATTAAAGAAAAATGAAATTGCTTTTTCAAGAAAACTTAATGAAGCATTGGCTGAAAATGATCTTTTAAGAAGAACAATTTTGGAGCGTAACGTTGAAATTAATATTCTGAGAGAAAGGGCTGTTTTAGCTCAATTTGAAACAACAAAGCTTCAAACAAAGCTTGATAAATGGACCCTTTCACACATGAAAAAGGATGAGCTTATTGCTAAACAACAAGGGGCGCGGGTGAAACATGGGATTGGATATAAATCTGATAGTGAAACTGTATTTAATTCAGTTCCACCTCCTTCTACTTTATGTTATTCACCAATTCCCAAACCTCATTCTTAAAATGATTTGTTTGAACAATCTAATAGTAATTTGCATGCAGGTTTGAGCGGTGTGAATCTTAAAGAGGTGCGAGATGATTATGATTCTACATCTGGTATGGGATACAATAAATCGAATCCTGACAGTCAAGCTAACGATTGTTCAGTCCCGGTTGTTTGTAAATCTATATCTACTATTTCTTCTAACTTCTTTGATAAGTTTAAAGCAGGTGAAATTCCTACTTTTGAGCCTGTCAGGGTTGTGAAAGAAGAGATAAATCCGAAATCACCTAATCATCAAGTTCCGACAACAACACATCCTATTCCTGTCAATCAAGATCCATTGGAAGCAGATCTGTGTATACGAGACTGGACAAGCTCAGATGATGAATCAATCACAGAGGTGCGTGTTGGTTCCTCACATATCAAGATGTCTCCTAACATTGTCAAGTCACAAAAGCTTCCAAAAGCTGAATCAAGACCAATACAGATCTCTTCTCCAACTGCAAAACAACCCACTCAATCAGTGAAGATCTCATTCCCTGTTCAGCATAGCAAATGCCAAAACAAGCAAGAATCTGCTACAAGCTCAAAGCAATCCTTCTCAGCACCTACACAACACGTAACTACAAAGAATCAAAAGCCTTTCAAGGCTTGTTTTGAGTGTGGAAAAGAAGGTCATGTGGTAAAGAAATGTCCTCAAAGACTTGCTTCGAATGGTAAAGGCAAAACGAATTACTTCTCCGAATGTAAGTCTACAAAGAATATTCCAGACGGTAAAGGCAACACGGGTTGCTCTGGATCAAGAGGTAAAAAGCACACATCTTTGAATGGTTGGATGAAAAACCCTCCATCCAAACCTTTTCATGAGAAGCCGGTTTCACATGATTCAAAGATGAAAATGACCAAAGGTTTAAAACCAAATTCTTTTCCTTCCGGTCTTAAACAGAAAATGATTTCCAAATTTAATTCATTCAAATCCAAGTTAATTGAACCGAAACAAATTTGCCAAATTAAGAAGAAGGATACAACAATCCCCGATTGTTTAAACGGTTGTGTGCAGAAGCTTGTTACTTATCTTGATGAAAAAGGAACTTCCAGGACTTCGATGGCCTGGGTTTCCCTTTCTAACTAATTTGTTAATGAGTGCAGGAACAATTCAGGAGGACTGTTAGTAATCCGGTTTACTGATAGAGATTGTTCTTGATTCAAATTTGAGGCGGAACAAACAGGTTAAGGTCATGGTATTTTATCCACAATCTGGATATTTATATGCACAATCACCGTTCTCACTTCACAATCACTGCATATTTCTTGAGAATTCATTTCTTATCTTCATATCAGTGTAGTTTGGAAGACCTTCTTTGATAAATTTTTATTTTTGTATAGTTTAAAAAAAAATTTTTTAAAAATAATAAAAAAAATATAAAAAAATAATTAAAAAATAATAATAAAAAAATAAAAAAAATAAATACAAAATAATAACAAAAAGTGCAAAAATAAAAATTTAGGGGGAGAGTATAAGTAAATAAAAATGAAAAGAGAACTGGGAACTTGTTTCGAGATGACTGAGAAATGATTGTATATCATCTTGAAATGCTTGTTTTTGCATGACTTGCGTTTTTAAAATGAGAAATGATAGTAACTGATGCTGTTATCTGATTGACATCTTATTTTTAATTGTAAATAAAAGAAAAACAATCAGATTCTTTAATGATATGCTTGGTAGACTCAGCCTGAAGAATAAAGTAAACAGCAGTATGATGATTTAAATTAAAATATATGCTTAAGAATGTCTGGATTTACGCAATCATTTTGGCCTGCACAAAAACTGAGTCCTGACAAAAATTGGATTGAGAATTGATCTTTCTCCTACCATGATACAAATCATATTACCATATCTTTGAGCCGTGATTGGTGTATTTATGTGTCTTGTGTTTGTGCTAATCTCCTCTGTTGTACGGAAGTACTGACCTGGAGTGATGATCTCCTCTGCTGTACGATAGTACTGACCTGGAGCTCTCATCGGCACATGATTAAATGGTCATCTCCTTTGTTATACGTGAGTATAGACCTGGAGCTCTCACCATTTTGGTCTAAGTAGTGTCAAATCATCTAATTCACAGAATGCTATATTCTGTTGATAATCACTTGCACACTAATGCACACGCCTTGCTCTATATAGATCGTAACAAAATTCAAGAAATCCTGAGGTTGGGTGAGGGTTTTTGCCAAATGATTGTGGGGTCCTAGCATTCTAAAGCATTTAATCGAACCTTAACGAATCATCTTCTGCTTGTTGAAAAAGATAGGGCATGAGTTTAAGTGGACAAACATACCAGCAATCGTTATTGATCTGTTTGACAATTTCAAAATCATTTAAAGACTGTGATTAAATTTAGTTATCAGTGTGATCTCATTGCTTGCCCCAAACCGACACAGGTGAACAAGTAGAGTATACTAGGGCGCTTGAGAGAACCATGTCGAAGGAACTCGGCAAAATGACCCCGTAACTTCGGGAGAAGGGGTGCTCGTCGATGATTAAATTCATCTTTGTGCTAAAGTATATCTTGAGGATATGATCTCATGATCGATTCAGTTCTCGGTTTAAAAAAAAACAAAAAAAAAACAAAAAAATTATATAATAGATATAAAATATGTTATAATACATGTATATAATAAAAAATAGAAAAATATAATAAAATTTTTTTTAGGTCTTCCATATTATGTTGTTACAATTTTATCATTTTCATGCATTTCACGGAAATTGTGCACAAACGAACACGGGTTCGCTTGTTTTTCACACACAAATAAACACGAGTTTATTTTGTTAAAATGAAATGATCTAATTAGAAATTTCGAGATTGTGTTTGAGAATGTGTTTCAGGTTTTTGCTTTAAGTGATGGCCGATCATCAGTTAAGCAGTGTACCTGATCAGAGAGCCTGTTCCTCAAGTTTGCAGAAGATACCGAGCTAGGAATCCTCCTCCTACATCTTCTGAAGCACTCGAGATTAGAGATTTGGGAAAGTTGTTCCAATATCCTCACAAAAGGATGCACTCAAAAAGTGGGAGCATATAAATAGGGGGAGCTTATGAGATGAATAACTTTTCTCATAAAATTCAAAAAGCTTTAATTTGAAGATCTTTCTACAGTTGATTTCTCGGGGCTGAATTCATTTGAAGACGTTGATAATGATAGACTAAGGGGGAGTATTGTTGGAGCTGTAAAAGATAGTCTATATTATCAACACAGTGAAAGTCAACAAAAGTCAACGTCACGGTCAAAGTCAACAAAAGTCAAACCCGACACGTTCGAGACGAGGAAACGAGACGAGACGTTGAAGATTTAGATGACTAGGAGTTTTATTGTAATAAATATATTTTGTGTGAACAAAATATATTTTACTTTGTTTGAGTCATGTTTTAGTCTAAATATATAGTCTAGGGGGTTATGTGTAAATATGGAAGCTTAAACTAGACTATAAATAGCCTAATTGTAATTAGAATTAGGTTAATGGTTGAATGACCAATTGATTGGGGTTTCCACTTTGTACAAATCATATGCAATCAATATAGATCAAAGGGGTTTTATTGTGATTATCATTGTTTGATCTTACAAATCTTCATAATATTTGATTCAAGTGTTTATCCTGGAGTTACAAAAAGACAAACATTAATCAGACCAGATTGACTTCGCGTGCGAACACCATCAGAAACAAATCCAATCACATTATCAAGCGGATGATCTTTCAAAGTTTTATAATCACTTGAAGAAGGAAAGATAGCTGAAGAAGTATCAACCATTGCCGGTGAAAGATTAGATGAAGGTGAATCAATGACAGGTGTTGAATCAGGTAAATTAGGAGATGTAGGAGATAAAGAATCAGATAATGGAGCTTGATCAGGCATTGGAGACGATGAGCTGACATCAGTTGAAACAGCATCATTTACTAGCGGGATGGATGGAACAGACGATGGAGATGATGGAATAATATTCGTTTGAGTACTTGGAATTGATGTATCATCATCGAAAACTGGCAAATTAAATGAATTGAACACAGTATTGGAGTCAAAGAACCATGCAGGTTCAGATTTCACTTCAGAAGGATTGGATTCTTGCCAATCAACATAGAATGACTCTTGAACAATACGTGTTCTCTTGTTATAAACTCGGTACGCCTTTTGTGAAGAAGAGTATCCAACAAAATAACACTCGTCAGAAACAGCACCAAATTTTGTCTTTTGAGATTGAGTATTCAGAAGAGTACAAGAACAGCCAAATGGTCGAAAGAAATCAATTAGTGGCTTCCTCTTATGAAAAAGTTCATAAGGAGTCTTCACTTTATCTTTCACAATTAACACCCTGTTTAGAACATAAGATGCACAATTAACAGCTTCAGCCCAGAAAATAATGGGTAATGAGGATTCTATCAACATTGTACGAGCAGCTTCCACAAGAGTGCGATTCTTTCTTTCGGCAATACCGTTCTGGTGGGGTGTTCTTGCAGCACTAAATTGTCTCACAATCCCTTTTTGAGCACAAAATGAATCAAGAATCTGATTTTTAAATTCAGTGCCGTTGTCACTTCTTAATCCCATAACTCTTCTCTTACTGACTGATTCAATAGAAATGATTAATTTCTGCAATTCCTCTGCAACTTCACTATTGTGTGCAAGAAACCTCACCCATGAATATCGTGAGAAATCATCTGTTACAACAAGACAAAAAGATTTTTTAGCAATTGATTTAACACTAATTGGCCCAAATAAATCAGTATGTAACAACTCAAGAGGACTTGTATGCTATTTAAAAGTTTGGGCTTATGAGGTTTCTTATGTTGTTTCCCTTTGGCACATGCCATGCATTTTTCAGTAACAGAAAAATCTTTTAAAGGAAGTCCTCTAACAAGATTGTTCTTTACTAATTTATTAATTATCTTAAAATTGACATGGCCTAAGCGACGATGCCACAAGAGTGACTCAGAGTTTGATGCTTTTGAGAGAAGACAAGTTGCAGTAGCCTTTGACTCATTTGAATTCATATCAAGAAGATATGTATCATGTTTCCTTGGAGCACGCATGAGAATTAAATCTTCCGGAATAGCTATCTCTGATTTTAAAAATAAACATTCGTCAGATTTAAATAGAACAGGAATGTCTTTATCACAAATTTGAGAGACACTCAGAAGATTAAAAGCCAATTCAGGAACATGGTTGACTTTTTCTAGAGTAAGAGAACCATTGGTAACTTCTCCTTGTCCAATCATTTTTCCACCCTTCTTATTTCCAGCAAATGCCACATATCCTCCATCTATAATCCGATAATTGGTCAACAAATCCTTTAATCCCGTCATATGCTTGGAACATCCCCTATCAACATGCCACATACTGTGTACAATCTTTGAAGAGGATCCCTGAAATGAATGAACAAATCATTTAGCCAGGAGCAATAGGGACCCAAGATTGAACAACTTTTGTTTTTAAAGAAGCTGATTTTTTACAAAAGAAATTATTAACCAATTTTGTCAATTTATTCCCAAAACAATTCCTATTAGAGGATCTTTGAATCAAAGGGCAATTTTTGATAAGATGATCCTCTTCACCACACCTGAAACAATGATGTTTGAATCTAGGTCGATGATGTGATGAGGTAAAAATAGGATCAATAATAATCTCCTCATCACATTCAGACAAACTAGAATCAACATCACTGAATGTCTCATACATCTCATGATGTTTTTGTTTATTTGAATCAGAGTTCTTCTTTACAAAATCAGAACGTGATTCTTCTGACAAATCAGTAAAACTCGTACCATTGGTACCAGTGTCAGATAAAGACGAACTGCATTTTTCTGATGATGTCATATTTAATGGTATGAAAGATGGAATAGGTTGAGAAAAGAACTTTTCGAAAGAATTAATTTTAAGTTGCTCAGTTGTTTAAGGAGAAACATCAGATTCATTGCATTCATTACCAGAACAAAATTCATCACTATCATGATTTGAAGTACAAGATGAAATAGAACTATCAAGAGAACATGAGACATTCAAGTCTGTTACATTTGAACTAGAAACAAACACTGAATTTAAACTAGACTTATTATCTAAAACAGACTGCTGATTTTCAGGTGTACTAGAACTAGTGCATCCAAGCCCACTAGCTGGTCCATAGTCGTAGTCTTCACGAATGTACTTAGAGTTATTCCCGAATAAACCTGCAGACATACTGTCAGTATCTGATTTGATTAAATCATTAGAAGGATGAGGAACAGGCATAGGAGAATAACAGTATGTACTAGGAGGAGGATAAACCTGTACATTTTCATAACCCAAACCTGTTTTAATTCTTGCTCCCCGTTGAGATTTACAAAGATCATCATGTTTCATTCCAGAAATAGTCCATTTATCTAACTTTGACTGAAGTTTGCTTGCTTCAAATTCAGCAAGAGCAACCCGTTCAGTCAAAGTATTAACCTCTACATTTCTTTCCAAAACAATTCTTTTTAAATGATCAGTTTCTTTTAAAGCCTCATTTAATTTCACAAAATATTTTGATTCATTCATTTTAAGTTCATCATTAATTCGTTTTAAATCCTTTTCATTATCAATTAACAAACGATTAGCCTTATAAATCCCAAAAAGTCTAATTTTGCAAGCAGATGAGCACATATCCTGTATAACCTCATAAGGAAGTCCCATTACCATCCTTTCGGCAGCTAAAGCTTTATCGCACATGCATACTGGAGTACTTGATTTCCTTTCCTCAACAGTAGCGGTCGCATCATCCTTCTCTTTTCCTTTCGCAGCTTTTGAATTTCTTTCTTCATCTGAACCTGTAATTTCCTCTTTCTCCTCTCCATCTGCCTTCTCTTCTTTCTCCTTTACTGAAGATTCATTTTCTCCTTTGAATTCCTTGAACAGCACAAATCCATCTTTATCAACTTCCATCTCATCACTTTCCACAACCTCAGCAACTAACGCGTGATTTATTTCAGATCTTGTTTCTTCCACCTCCGCATTCCAGTCAAAGTTTGAGATCAAGGCTGACTCTTTTTTTGAATTTCCTTCTTCCTTTTCTTTCTCTGCTGTCAATCTTGGTACTCCAGTGTTACTAGGATCTGTGACAATTGGTAATGGACATTCACGTTTAAAATGTCCCAATTGTTTACAATTAAAGCACCTCAATTTTGACTTATCAAATCCTAGTTTTGAGGTAGATGATTGACCACCAAAGTTCTTTTTTCCTGTTCTTTCCATGAATCTCCGAGCTCTTAAAGTTAACATCGCCATTTGCCACTGAATGTCAGTTTCTTCTAGATCATCAGGATCAACCTGATACATATCCTCCATAGTCATTCCTTTACCTTTTAATTCACCAGCAACAAGAGCTTCATAGCTCTGAACAAACATTCCAAAAAGAGCCATTGTTTCAGATGGAATTGAAGTTTCAGCATTCACCTTAGAATTTCCCAATTCTTTTCCAACATGATTACTACCACTCGAGAAATTACTTGTATTGCTCCCTCCTTGAATTGGATTTTGAATGTGAGAGTTTGCAGCGGATGACAACAAAGTAGCATTTTGAGAAAAACCAGATGTGGGCATCATAGTCTGGTTAAATTCTCTTCTTTTCATATCCAACTCAAAAGATTTCAACTTGTTAATGATATCCATCAGCTTATAATCTGTAAAACCTCTTTCTTGTTTGAGCATCCTCACTTGAAGACTCCACTGTGGTGGAAGAGAATCGAGAAGCCTGTTAACTTGTTCACTGTTGGAGAGTCTTTCATCATACTTCTTCAGAGTGCTTGTGACGGTTAAGAAACGATTTGTAAGATCTGTCAAACTTTCATTCTTGTATCCTACAAACGAATTGAACTCCTTTTCAGCTTGAATACTCTTGTCTTTCACCAGATCTGCATTTCCATCATAGAATTCACAGAGAGCATCATAAAGGGATTTAGCATTTTTATGCTCTGCAAAACGATTGTAGATGTCTGGAGCCAAGCAAAGAGTTAGAGCACCAAAAGCTTTTTGATCACGATCAATCAGTTTCAGATCTCTTTCAGTATAAGAAGATGGGTCTTTGTTCTGAGAAACGACATCACCAACCGTAACCGTAGGTATATGAGGACCTGAAATAATCGATTCCCATTGATTATGATCTGTGTAGAAAAAGAAAGCTTTGAGACATCTCTTCCAATCTTCAAAATTATCTCCATTAATGAGTCTTGGAGGTCTATTAGGAGCAACACTTTCAAGATCCGCAAGTGTAAGAGTAGTTAATTTCGACATGATAGTTTCGGCAGAAAAATTGATAATTTCGCTGACAAATTCGCTAACAAATTCGCTGAAAGAGGTGACTTGGCTAACAGTTTCGCTGAAACAATACTATCGCAGACACTTTCGCAAACACAGACACTTTCGCTTGCAATTTCAGCAGCACTTTCGCTTGAACAGAGACAACAATTGCTTAGTTTCGCTGCTAACTTCGCAGGAAACAAGCTTGAACTTTCGTTCAGAAATAGATTAGGCAGCAATTTCGCTTGACGATTGGTCAAAAACACTAATGAACTTTCGTTCAAGGGAATACTTTCGCTGAAACTCTAGAAAATAACTTCTGATCCAAAATAACTCATAATTTCGCTAAATGAAGATGACAGTTTCGCTGTAAGAACAGTAGTTTCGCTGGTCGATCTCAAAACCCTTTTTCACCTCAAAATCAATCTGAAATCATCCAAAACTCAATGAATTTGAGATCTGATGATTGTAGAATCTTCCTCAATCAAGAACAAGCATAATTCAATCAATTTCCATGCCAAAAACAGCTGATAATCCAATGAAAATTGATTGAAACTAGATATTGACCAAAACCACAAAAACTCAACAAATCAAGAGCACTAAGGCTCTGATACCATATTGTTGGTCCATGTGATCGATGAACAGTACAATTGATAGGATAATTTGATCAATATCAAACACACAATCCAAATAACAACAATTGAGAAGTGAATAAGATGAATCAAGACATAATTGGTACTCAAATGAACAATCTCACTCAATAACAACAAGCACAATTGTATTTCAATGAAGTAACTGCTTAGAAATGGTAGCTTGCAACAGAATTCCACGATTAGGGTTTTGCAAGCTTACCGTACAAAGTGAAATGACAATAGTATATATAGCAGTCATAGTTTCGCTGACAGTTTCGCTACAGGCGAAACTGTCATGCCGAAACTATAGTTTCGCCTGGCAGAACACAAGTTCGCCGGGTAAACCAAAACAGCAAACTGTGAGCGAATGTATAGATTCGCTCACAGTTTCGCTGGACTACCAAAACTGCTAATTACTAACAAAATACAAAATGAAACTAACAAAAGTCCTATTACAATGCAAAGTAAACATCTATACTAAAGTGAGTCCAACCTAACATGATCTTCACACATTGACAACAACAGTGCTATATCCATCACTGAAAATCCAGTGAAGCACTCTAAGACAAAGCACATTGATATCAGGTATCATTTCATTAGAGATATTCATGAGAAAAATCTTATAAAACTAATCAAAGTTGATTCAAATGAACAATATGCTGATTTGTTCACCAAAGCATTTGATGAACAAAGATTTAAATATCTCATTACAGCTATTGGGATGATAAACATTGACTAGTTAATCTCAATTGAAAACCTTTTCAATATGTAAAGTCTTATGTCAATACAATCTAAGCCCTGTTACAAAAGATCCTTTCTTATTTAACTAAGTATAAGTTCTTCCGAAGAGAAACTTGCCCTCGGAAGATATCTAGCATAACTTCCGAAGCAAATTTCTCATAGGATAATTTTCTTCTCAGAAGTGTACTAAGTCTCGGAAGAAGCGATTGAGTTTATCTCAGATCTACTTCCGAAGCACTTAATACATTCCACCTGAAAGCAACATATGTTTTCGGAAGTAAGTAATTTACCTTCGGAAGTACATTTGCCTTCGGAAGAACTTTACCTTCGGAAATACCTTATACTCGGAAGAAAGATTTTACTGTGTAACGGAAATCTTTTGGGCCCCACTATGAAAAAAGTAAAGATTTTGTTAATGATGTCGGATTATTTAAATGGTCTAACCTTACCGCCCCTATCACATCATCCACTGAACCCTCACATCATCTTATCCAAACCACCCTTTAAACCGCCATTTCACCCATTTAAATACTTCCGTTAATCACTTACACTCTTTTTACCAAATTCACTGCCCTAAAAGCTTTCTTCTTCTCCAATTTACCTCTCTCAGAACTTTTCCTCTGCTATCTTTCTCAAATGGCTCTAAACCCTCAGCACAACCAGGTCGCACTCCTTGACTCTTCAAGGGATGCTGACTTCTCTGATATCATCTCTTGCTTATCCCAATCTTCATACTACACAGCATTGACCGTAAACCCTACCATTTACTCCAACCAAATGTTTGGGCAAATGGTCGGATTGAAACCCTAAACGGGGTTCGTGCTATCAGGTCAAGTGTTTGTGGCCAAGAGTTGGTCATCACTGAACAAATCATCAGGGAGCATCTTGAGCTCCATGATGAAGGCGCACCGACGGAATTCCCCAAATCTGAGTTAGATAGCTCTTATCTCCAAATGGGATACGGTGGAGATGTAAGCAGGTCTACAGTCTACAAATTCAACTTCTCCTACAAGTGGAAGTTCCTGCTACATGTGGTTCTTCACTGTCTATCTAACAAATCCGGGGGATGGGATCAAATTCCCTATGAACTCGGGTGCTTAGTTAATGGGTTGGTACAAGGCCTGCGCTTCAACTACTCAAGGTTTGTGCTGACTAACCTTATGGGAAATCTGCAAAGGGACACATTCTTTATGTATCCCAGATTTCTCCAGCACATAATCAACTGTGAGCTAGATCAGGGTAAGCTTGTCTGTGCAGCTGCTCTGTCTGCTCCCCAGATGAGGCCGACCATCTTCAAAGTCTTGAAGAGAGTGTCTACCAACTACACTGGAAGGGATACCGCACTACTTCCAGGTATGATTGAGCCAATGGCTCCTGGTGACATCCCTGTTAACCCCACAGGTGATGAACCCACACCAGCAACTACCCTCTCTATTCCAAATCTACCTTCTCCTCCAATCACTGTCACTTACCAGAGACGTACCAAACGAACCCTTGTTCAATCTACTCTGATTGAACAAGCCCCTCCTCTTCAAACCAAAAAGGCTAGAGTGGAACAAGGGGCTCCCACTCAGCCAGAGGTCCGCCAATCCTTCACTATTGACCTCAATATGGGTCTTGAGTCTCCTCAGTCTCAGACCCATGAGCCCAAAACCCCAGCTGATAGCCCTCAGGGTGAGTCTCTATACTCCCCTGAGCAACCACCAAGGGACAGCTTAATGCCTTTTGACATTGATCAAAGTCCCGTTTCCTTAGGTCTTCATTCCTTTTCTTTTACTGACCTATTGACCGGAGCTGGTGAAGAGACTATGTCTCTCAAAGGCGATGAAGTTGATCCACTGCACCCTATTAAGGATCAACAGAGCCTAGAGAAACCTCTTGTCTCTAGCCCGCACCAGCAAACCCCTACTGAGGTGAGTCCCACTGATGTGGAGGGGACTCATGTAGATTCAGCTGCCACTACTGAAGGAGCCTCAATGGATCATCAGGACAGTGGTAACAATAGTCAGACTGAATCTACGGCAACCATGCCCTATGATGCCTCTGAAAGAGACATCATTGTGCAAGGGAAACCAGGGTGCCAAGAAACCACATCTGGTGGTGAGGATGAACATACCAGGTATGTTACCTCATCTCCCCGTGATTCTTCAAAAGAAGATGAGGGAAGAATGCAACTCACCATAAGAGACCTACTTTCTAAAGTCTCAAACCTTGAATCGAAGGTTAAGACTTTAGAGGATAGGTCTGCCACTCAGCAACTTGAGATTGAAAGTCTCAAGGCCAAACTAGCTGAGAAACAGATTGAGAGATCTGTTAGGCATGTACCAGTTCAAGTCTCCTTGACCTCTTCCTCTAGCTCATCTACCTCTCAAGATGATGCTACCAAAAAGGGGGAGAATGTTGAGGAACAAAGCCAAAGACAGGATACCATCAGTCAAGATCTTACTTCTTTGAGCTCAAGACAACAAGCTGCCATCTTCCCTGAGCCTCCTCCTGTTGTGTTTCAAGTGGATCAAAGGATGCTTCAGGATCTAAATAGGATCTTTAACAAGTTCCTTTTAGAGTCCCTAATTGAACAACCCAGTCCGGATATGTCTGTGATTTACTTTGGAGCTCAAGAGCTTCAGAGGTTGAATGCACCTCCTACCACCGTTGAGGAAGTTGGTCAACCTAAGGCCCAAGTAGAACCTGAGATTGATTTCGAAGGGGAAACTAGGACTGATGGCCCAGCAACTGAAACAGTTGGGACAGAAGGTGTGTTTTCACAGGCTTCCGAAGCACAATTCGAAGCCTTGGAAGAACCAACACAAACTTCCGAAGCAGAGATTGCTGCTGCGGAAGGACTATTTTCTCTTTCCGATGATCTAATAGTCACAGATGCAATTCTGGAACTTGCATCTAGGTTAATAGGGAGGACTTTCTCAGCCAACCACTAGCTATTACATCTGCATTGACCTCAGCTCCTACCTCCACCACCCAACCTGGATCTTCTATCCAAGAACCACCAAAGTCTAGCACTTCCGAAGACATAAAAGGCAAGAGGAAGATGACTTCGGAAGAGCTTCAGGAAGAAGAAAGGTTGGAGAAGCTTAGAAGGAAAGGAAGACTGCCAACTGGGAAACTGTTAGCTGCAAGTACAAAAGCAGCTGCAGCCAACCAAGAGGCAATCAACAATAGAAGAAGAGTGGAGGTAATTGATAGACTTGTCAGTCTAGGGGCTGCTTCGGAAGATGTACTCTTGCTACCATTAGAGGAGCTGATAGAGCTTGAAAAGGCAACCTTGCTGCAAAAACAGCAAAAAGAAGAAGCTGCAAGGTTGGCCTTGGAAGAAGAAAGGCTGAGAAAAGAAAGAGAAGCTGATCTGCAGCTCAGGAGAGAAAGGATCACTTTCCTACTCTCCAGAGGATTCTCTCAAGAGGAGTTGTCTCCACATAATAGTGACACGATCTTATGGCTCTTCAACAAAGAGCAAGATCAAATGGAGAAGGAGAGAAAGAGAGCTGGAAGGGAGAAGCAGGTGGAGAAGAAGAAGAGAGAAGAAGAGGCTGGACTGTCTGCCGCCAAGAAGATAGGTGAGAAAGCTTGGATGAAGAACTATCTTAAAGCTCATGGCTTCTCTTGCAGGCAAGTGGGTCCAATGTCTGAAAAGACTCTCCAACGACATGTCAGTGACATCAAGGCTGACATTCGTGAGGGGAGAAGAAAGGAGATGTATAGAAGGGGACAGGGGATGACCTTCAAAGCCACCTCTCAGCCCAATATCCAAACCCAACCTCAACCTGAACCTATACCCTTTCCCTTCCCAATCAAAACTGAACCTGAACCCTTCACCCCTGAACCTACACCATCACAACTACCAACTCCCTCACCTCAACCACCTAAACTACCCATCATCCAACCTAAAACCTTACCCAGAACCCAAACTCCTAAACCTACCCAACAACCAATCAAACCATCCCCTCAGCCTTCCAAACATCTCTCTATGGAGGAGTTCAAGGCAATCAAAACTAAGCTCATCAACTGCACTACTCTGAGCGACATCTCCTGTGAGGAGGATTCTGTCAACCTGACTTATGTTGATGGATCCTCAAGTTCCCTCACAAGAGATGAGTTTCTTGATTTGCCCTGAGGAACTTTGGACCAAGCTACAAGACTCCTTGGCCTCAATTCAGATACATTGAATGAGGAAGAAAAGAAGCTGAGGAGAAGGCTGGTGACTCTGCTGGACACAAAGAAAGGAGATAGGGTACCAAGACAATCTCTTGTACCTAGAAAGAAGATAGTCCAATGGAGGTTCGAAGACTCTTCTCACAACTTTGTTGTTGAGAGAGAGAATGGTGAGATTAACAGGCTGAATGCCTCATCTCTGCTACACTTAAGCAGATTTGATATTGCTGAGTTAGCAGAGAAACCATTCTCCAACCCTTCAAACTCCGATGTAGCTGCCCACATCAGAAATCATCTAGGCAGCCTTCACATGGCCGAGCTCACTGCCAGAAGCAAGGTCGAAGAGGAGTCAAAACGAGAGAGGAGGAGGAAAGGAAAGGATCAGCAACCAAAGGCAAAGCCTTTCTTCAAATGGTTGAAGGTCCTGAACTTGAGTCCATAGTTACATGGGAGTATGACTACAACTCCCGTCAACTAACTCTCTTCAGGGGGTCACAACAAAGGGTACATGTCATTCAAAGTGATAGACTGGATCTCCTATCCACGAATGACTTGTACAAGCTTCTCAGCACCACTTCCGGGAAGAACAGAGAGACAGACAAATATCTTTTGTCCCTGGTGCTGAAAACTTTGAGAAGTAGAAATAAGTGAAGTTTTGGTAGCATCAGCCTAGGGGGAGTTTGTTGGATCTAGATAGGCTGTTGCAACCAAAACCATGTCACTTAGAAGATTTTGAGTACAACATACAAAGGACTTCCGAAGCCAAGAGTGGGACTTCCGAAGAAAGAAGGAGCTCTTCCGAAGTCTAAGTGTAAAATACACTTCCGAAGGAAAACTCCAACTTCCGAAGATAAAGAAGTTACTTCTGAATAATCAAGACTTGAAGACAAAGTTCTGAAGTCAACTTCCGAAGTATAAAGAAGTCCTTAAAGCCTCGGAAGCATAGAAGCATCTTCCGAAGTATAAGTGGCTTCGGAAGAACTTGTTCTTCCGAAGCCAGTTAACCTTCGGAAGACACTTCTATTATCCAGTAGACATAAGTATGGTCTGTCTGACAGTCCGCTGCAAATCTCTGAGATACTGCATGGCGTTTTCTCAAAAGCCATGTAGTTGACCATACTTTAATCTACTGTTTACCTTTTATGTTAAGTACAGTTGCCATCTTTAGTTGGTGACAAAAGGTAAGTCATGGATATGTCATGACTACCATATCTTAGATAATACTTTATCTAAGATACCTTAACTTTAGCATTGTAGTATATGCTTTAGTCGTAGGTTTCCAGCTGGTATCAAGTATAACCGGCTGTAGGATCTAGTATATATAGTTTCTCATTGTAACTCATGTTCTATGCTTGTAAGTGTCTTGTAATCTTGAGTTGAGAAGTAATATATACAAGTACCTTGAAAATACTCCTGCTGGTTCCTTTGATTACTTATTATATTATTATCAACTCTTGTTAAAGGCATTGCTTCATCTTGTTTGAGTGATATTATAAGTGAGTCTGAGAGAATTACAAGTGTTAAGTGACAAAACCCGATCCTGCACTGCTGGTAAGGTCGACAGCAGCTTGCAGGGTCACAGGCTGAGAGGAACGGACCATACCCCTAACTCTTGGGTGTAGTCCCCAGATGAACCGTGCTACACCTTTGGCTTCTGGCGTCACCAAATGTGGCACAGGTCGGGACAGGGCTAAGAAACGATTGATGTATTCGGTGTAGTTGGGTCCTTTCATCTCCAAGCTTAAAAATTCTGTCTCCAGCTTCTCGAGTTGATTGATGGGGCAATATTTGTTGGTCATTATCTCTCGGAATTCAGTCCAACCCATTTGATTAGCCACGTTTCTTCCACGGCTCTGAGTAATGGACTTCCACCATTCAAGAGTTGATCCCTTGAGAGATTGTGATACAAACCTCACCATATGCTCCATCTTGCACTCGCTGATGTCTAAGACAGCTTCCATTTCGTCAATCCACCTGTAAGTCTCTATAGCACCCTTGGTGCCATAGAAGTCCTTAGGCTTACATGCCATGAAGGTCTTATAAGAGCATCCATTCCTTAACGCCTCGGCTTCTTCGTTGTGGCTCTCATCGTTCACCGGCCGGTCGTTACCAGTAGTGTTATCCCGGTCCGCATTTATTTGTGCAATAATAGTTGGAATGGCGTTAGCCACTTGCTGAGCTACGAGGTTAGCAATCCTTTCGTCACTCCCTTGATTAGTATTTTCCCCGTGGGGAGTCCCTGGTGGAGTAGGTTGGTTTCCAATCGGCCTTGCTTCCTCATGGTGGCCCCTGGTGGCTCCACGTCGACCAAAACGTGTTCCTCTGCGAGTCGGCATTCTGATAGTATCACAAATAGATTCGTTTAGCATCTCGTAATTTTGTTTTGAATAGCCTATGCATCATTATCCTATCACACCATGCCTCGGAAGAGGGATCATGGCATGCACATATGTATTTACAACCCACTAAGGAACCTTACAAAGTCCAAATCAAAACATGACATAACAGTTGGGCAACCATTTAGAAAAGGCACAGACAAATTTCAAGGCATAACAAAACATATAGGAATTTAATACAGACAGTTTAATAATTCTAGCATCCCAATAGCATTTTACGATAGTATCATCCAAACAAATAGAATCAGAGTCATGCTCTTACAATTTGGAAGGTGCCATCACCCCCATGATAATAAAATAATAGTATCGAATAAGAATTCAAATAGTTTCCTTCTACTGTCCACAGACAGATAATCCCGCTGAGTACTCCAGCTCTCACATCCACTTTCTCTCCAGCCATCCAAACCATCCTGTACCCTTCTTCCTCTGCTCCTGCTCCAAACGCTTCACTCCCTGTGTAGCCATCATAGCCTGGAATTGAGCCGACTGAGAAGTTCGAGTGGCGTGCTGAACAGTCAGCTCATGACGGCGAATAGTCCTCAAAATCTCATCCAATGTCGCATCGGAGGGTCCTACATCACTTGCCGGGCGACTCGACTGGGAGTACCTATCACCAGCCAGTACGCTAGGGCCGTCATACATACTATGTCTCGGCGGCATCAGGCGTTCGTCACGAGGGTCGAACAGTGGAGGTACCGATGTCGGAATCCTAACAGGCGGGGGAGGAGGAGGAGGCATCCTAAAGGATACGGAGGATCCTGGCCTAACGCTTTTGCGAGGTCGGGTGAAGTACGCGCACCCCTATTCCCAATAGGTGGGATAGGTGAGAGGGTCGGAGCAGCTACTTGAGGAGAGTGGGATCGCGTTCGGCTTCGGGAAGGTGATGTGGAGGAAGAGTCCTCGGAAGCCTCAGTGTCTTCGGACGTGACGGATATCCACCCTGGATGTCCGCATCTCCGGAGGTATGCCTCATACTCTGTCCGGGGCTTCTCTCTCCTCAAGTTTTCGGTAGGAGTGGTCTCAGTGTCAGGGTGAGCAGGCGCCTTTCCTTTATCAGCCATAGACGTTGTCCTGTAAGAAATACATCATGAGTAATTTGGTTTCTCATAGCTCATGATTATAATAATAGTACTAATAATAGTAGTGATGGCAATAGTATCCGTTTTTCCAACATATAGCTGTCTGTTTTGCCCAGATCAATAGTCTCTTCAAGTAGTATCGGATAACATAGTTCATCATAAAAATCATTTAAATCCCCTTTTTTAAATTAGTTTCAAATCATCAATATAAACCAGAAAAAGTCCAATCATAACCTAAAGATCCGTGATGGAAATTACGCGTCCGGTAAATTCATGATTACGTTGATCAAGTGTAATCATCAATTTACCCAACCCGATCATCCCAACACTTCCCACAAGGACAGTCCTAGGGTATCAGGGTTGTAGCCTAGGGTCTACTATGGTATTCCCGACTTCTCTACAAACTTTGGCTCTGATACCAATCTGTCACACCCCGGGCCCAGGTAGGGTGGGACGTCACAGACTAGCAACAACATATGTGAAGATTATGTTAGGTTGGACCTCACTATCTTCACTGCTCTTGGTTTGACTCTTCAGCTCCCGTTTCCTCAGCTGCTGTTGGTCTATCTTCATCCCCTCATGCAGCAACGTCTTTAGAAGCTTCAGCCACTGATTCTCCAAGATTAGTTCCTGCATCATCAGCTTCCTCCGAATGACCACTAGCTCTAGCAAACTGCCTTGTCAAGTCTTGAACATCCATGGCAAAGTCATCTTGTGCTATCACCTTTTCAGCCAAACTCTTTACCTCTGCCCGTACTCCCCTTATTTTGTTCGCCACATTCATAAACAAGCTTGCCTCCTTTCTTGTTTCCTCACCTGCCCCGGCCTTTATATGATTTTCACAGAGAATCAAGAGATCTTCATCATTTTCAGCTCCATTGGGTCAAACACCCTAAATTCTCTTCCTTGTTTGGCTCTAATCACAGCCTCACCAGTGTTATTATCATAGAACCACTTCTCAAAGTCCTGTAAACGAGGAGGAAGAGGATCAGCCAGTCTTACTCTGTTTACAGTCTTAGGTGGTTTGACTCTCAAAACAATTCTCCCTTTCCCAGTCTCCCAGTCTTTATCTTTCTTCGATCTCTTTCGTTCAGCCTTCATAAATCCAAATGACTCAAAATTATCATTAAGGCCATTTTTAATCTCCTTCTCCAGAAATACTGCCCTTTCACTTAAATGAGCATTAATCAAAGGCAAGGTAGCCAACCGTCTCAGATCCCATTTAGGCAAGGTCTTAAACGCCTTCCTCTTGAGCATGTAACTGATATTACCTCCTCTTCTTTTAATCAAAAACATCTTTAAGAAAGGATTATAACACCAACTGATTATCTTCTTGTCTGCCTCTTTTCTGCTCAAACCCTCCATATTTTGAAACAGAGGAGTAAGTTCTTCAGCCTCCTTCTCCTTTACCAACCAATCACTCTTATCCATCTCAAACACATCATTCTCATCATCTCCCTTCTTAGCCACATACACCAAAGGTCTCTCATCTACTTCATAGAATTCTGGTTCAGAATCATAATCAACCAACTGCTCATCCTCCTCTTCTTCATCAATCAACCCCTTCCCTTTATCTGATACTTCCTCATTAGTAGCTGTAACGATCACTTCTTCTCCCAAAATATCCTTGTCAAAATCAAACTGTAAGTTAACAAACCCAGCCTCAACATTCTCATCTTCCTCATTTCTTCCAGCCTCTTCTCTTGGAATCTCTTGTTCTCTTGCTTCAGTATCAGCTGCTCCAGAGGTGCCTTCTCCTACCTTGGATGAGGTACCCACATTCAAGAATGGGTACTTAGATATATCAGTCATATCATCTAACTCAGATAGAGTTAGTTGACTGGGTAGGCCAGCAGCAGCTTTCATCTGTGAAATTTCTTCAAATAACCTCTTAATCAAACTATTCTGATCAACCAACATCTTTTTCATTCCTTCAATGACCTCATCTTTCTGTTGCTCTCTAATCTCCTGATTCATCAGTTTAGTCTTTATCATACTTAACTCATTTGCCAATGAAGTATTTAGACCACGAATCACATCCTCATCAAGACCAGCACTAGCTTCTTTCCCTGCTGTGAAACCCTCGTGTCTATGTTTTGTTCTTCGTTCAGGCTCAACAAAGTCAGTTCTCTTTTTAGACCTTCGTTCCTTCTCCACCCTTATCTCTTCTGCTTGTGTATCTATGTCTTCTTCAAAATCATAATCTTTCTCTTTTGCATATCTCTTTCTTTTCTTAGCTGCATCAGCTTGTTTCACCCTTGTTTCCTTGGCTCTTTTTTTTCAGACTCATCGACCCGTCTGATATAATTCCATCGCTCTGGTGGGTACATGTTTTCCCAGAGATGGGTTATTTTACCACTGAAATCATGGCGTATAGCACAGCAATCTGCAAATATCCGAGGGTTCATCTGAACTAATCTCTTAACTTCACCATGTTAGGAACATCACGAATCAAATCATCAATAATCATCTGAATAAAACGAGGATATAACAACCATTTATCCTTTTTCACCGCCATCACATTTTCTGCCATACACGCAAAGATCAATCTAGCAATGTTTGCTTTCTCCCCTTTGCAACATATCACCATAGCTTTGGCCCAGTAAAGATTAAGTCCATCAGATCCACCCTTACGGTGATCTAAGCACATAATAAACACGTGAGCTATATATCTCCATTCTTTAGATAAAAAGGACTTTTTAATCTCTTTCCTCGAACCAAATACTGGTCCCTCATATCCCATTTGCCTGAATGCTTGGAATACTTCAGATTCCGTCATATCAACTTCATCACCAGTATCATCTTCCAGTCTAAGAATCCTCGACACGTTCTCAGCAGTAATAGATATATCATGATCAAGCACTCTAGCTGTGATCCTCTGAACATCTCATCCGGTGTTGTATTTAGCTGATCTCCAAAAGTCTCTAATGTGAAGATCATAGATAGTGGGTGAGTGAGAGATAGCATATGCAATGGGTGATCTTTGGAGCCATCTAATACAATCTCGAAATCCGGCCGCCTTTGGTAAAGTATCATCTAATATGGCAGTGATATTATTCCTCTCGTCAAACTTGAGATTCGCCATAATAACCTGAAAAGATCAACAAATAAATTTGAATAAGAAATACTGAAAATAAGAAAATAAAACAAAAACAAAAGAAACAATCAATTTCGGCAAGCGAAACAATAGTTTCGCTCACTAAGACATGATAGGTTCGCTGAATCAAAGACAGTTTCGACAAGAAAAACAAACAGTTTCGACGAGCGAAACTATAGTTTCGCTCATAGAAAATTGTTAATTTCGCAGAACAAAAAATACTTTCGACAAGATTAGAATGATTCAAAGTAGTTTCGCAATTAGTTTCACCAAAAATTAATTTAGTTTCGCTATTACAAATTAGTTTCGCTGACTCATGAAAATATAGACGAAACTGTGTGAAATAAGGATTAGTCATTGCGAAATTAGATAAGATATGGCGAAACTGTTAAATTCGCTCGGACAGCATAACTTTACAGTTTCGCTAAAAGGATGTGAACTTTCGTTCAATTTCGCTGAAACTTCAGTAGTTTCGCTGAACGAACAGCGAAACCACCGAAGCGACATAATCCAGATTCCTAATCAAAACATGATGTAATCCAGATTAAATAGTCAATCTAAGTTCGAAACTCACATACGAAGAGAACAACACTCAAAATCAGTCCAAATAACGATCACAAAACAAAATCACCGTCTAGGTAACTGTAAAACCCTAAAAAAGAGAAACTGAACAATTTCGCAAAATTATGAAATAAATTTCGCAAAATTGACTTATATAGCCAACAGTTTCGCTGGCAGCGAAACTATAAATTCGTCTAGCGAATTTACAGTTTCGCCGAGAGAAACTATAATTTCGCTAAAAGATAACTGGTTAACAACTTATAAGCAAACCTAGCGAAATTGCAGTTTCGCTTAGCGAAGCTATTAGCGAAAGAATAATTTCGCTTAGCGAAAGAAGATAGTGAGGTCCAACCTAGGGGGAGTATTGAAGATTATGTTAGGTTGGACTCACTTTAGTATAGATGTTTACTTTACATTGTAATAGGACTTGTGTTAGTTTCATTTTGTATTTTGTTAGTTATTAGCAGTTTTGGCAGTCCAGCGAAACTGTGAGCGAATCTATAGTTTCGCTCACAGTTTGCTGTTTTGGTTCACCCGGCGAACTTGTGTTCTGCCGGGCGAAACTATAGTTTCGGCATGACAGTTTCGCTGGTAGCGAAACTGTCAGCGAAACTATGACTGCTATATATACTATTGTCATTTCATTTTGCATGATAAGTTTTGCAAAACCCTAATCGTGGAATTCTGTTGCAAACTATCATTTTCAAGCAGTTACTTCATTGAAATACAATTGTGCTTATTGTTATTGAGTGAGTTTGTTCATTTGAATATCAATTATGTCTTGATTCATCATATTCATCTCTCAATTGTTTGTTATTTGGTTTGTGTATGTGATATTGATCAAATTATCCTATCAATTGTACTGTTCATCGATCACATGGACCAACACTTTTCTCATGCTTCATTTCTCAAATTGTTCCAAAAAATGTTCATGCTGCTCTACAAGATCCTTGTTGGGTAGAGTCTATGCAATTGGAACTTCAACAGTTCAGAAAGCTTAAGGTTTGGACCTTAGTTGATTTACCTCCCAACAAATATCCAATTGGTACAAAATAGGTATTTAAGAACAAACCAGATGATCGGGGTGTGGTGGTGCGAAACAAATCTAGACTTGTAGTGCAAGGCTTTGCTCAAGAAGAAGGAATTGATTATACAGAAGTCTTTGCTCCAGTTGCTCGTCTTGAAGCAATCAGAATATTTCTTGCTCATGCTTCTCATAAACAATTCAAAGTTTATCAGATGGATTTGAAATGTGCTTTTCTCTACGGAGACATTGATGAGGAGATATATGTGTGTCAACCAACAGGCTTTGAAGATCCTGATTTTCCTGATAAAGTGTATAAGCTTGATAAATCTTTGTATGGTCTTCATCAAGCACCCAGAATCTGGTATGAGACTCTTACGCAATATCTTCTAAGCAATGGTTACTCTCGTGGTACCATTGATATGACTTTATTTAAAAGAGAGGTGAATGGTGAAATGATCTTTGTTCAAGTGTATGTCGATGATATTATTTTTGGATCTACAAACTCTCAATTGTGTAGAGAGTTCGAAGAAGTGATGAGCCAAAGGTTTGAAATGAGTATGATGGGTGAAATGTGTTTCTTTCTTGGATTGCAAGTTGAACAACAGAAAGAAGGAATTCTTATTCATCAAGAGAAGTACATTAAAGATATTCTGAAGAAATTTAAGATGGATGATGCGTCTACTGAGATGACTCCTTTTACTGCTCAGACCTGTCTAACTCCGGATGAAAATGGAAAACCAGTTGATCCTCATCTTTTTCGGTCTATGATTGGCTCTCTCATGTATCTTACTACAAGTCGTCCTGATATCACTTTCGCTGTTGGTTACTGTGCTAGATATCAGTCGGCTCCAAAGGAATCTCATGAGAAAGCTGTCAAACGAATATTTCGTTATCTCAAAGGATCGTCTCGTCTCGGATTGTGGTATCCATATGGTGGAAATTTTGATATACATGCTTACTCTGATAGTGATTCCAATGGTTGCAGGTTAAACAGAAAATCTGTGTCTGGAGGTTGTCAATATTTGGGAAATTGTCTGGTATCCTGGCAGAGCAAGAAACAAACTACTGTTTCTCTTTCTACAGGGGAAGCTGAATATATTGCTGCATCTAGCTGCTGCTCTCAAGTTCTCTGGATCCAACACCAAATGATTGATTATGGAATTAATTTCCTTCATACACCTTTATTATGTGACAATGAGGCTGCCATTGGAATTGCTAAAAATCCCATTCATCATTCCCGCACAAAGCATATTGAAACACGAATTCATGCGATTCGTGATGCTCAAGAGAAGGGTTTCATTAATATTATTCCCATCGATAAAAAAAATCAAAAAGCTGATCTTTTCACAAAAACATTTGATAAACCTCGTTTTTATGAATTGATTTCTATGCTTGGGTTAATCTCTTTTTAAATTTTCATTTTCTATTTCTTTGATAAATAATAAAAAAACATAAAAAACTATAATAAAAAATTAATTAAAATTAAAATTCATTTATAATAATAGAAATATGAAAATAATAATTTGGGGGAGTAATATCATTATTCTGAGATCGGAATTTAACATGATGAGAAATGATTGTATATTCTCTAAATATTTTTATTTACATGACCAGTACTTCTATGAGAAATGATAGTAACTGTTACTGGATTCTGTTTCACATTAAAAAAAGGAAATGGATCAGATGCTTTAACGATATGCTTGATAGACTCAGCCTGACGAATGAAGTAGACAGCAGCTTTTTGATTAAATTAAACTTTATGCTTAAGAATGTCTGGATTTACTCAATCGTTTTGGATTGCACAAAAACTGAGTCCTGACAAAAATTGGATTGAGAATGAATCTTTCGTTCATTTTGCTTTGTTTTGCATCACCCTCTGCTGGTATATTTAGTGTCAAGATGTCTTATGTTTGTGCTTATCTCCTCTGTTGTACGTGAGTACTGACCTGGAGTGATGATCTCCTCTGCTGTACGATAGTACTGACCTGGAGCTCTCATCAGCACATGTTCAAATGGTTATCTCCTCTGTTATACGTGAGTATAGATCTAGAGCTCTCACCATTTTGATATAAATATTCTGTTTATAATCATTTGCACACTAATCCACAAACCTTGTTCTATGAAGATTGATTCATAATTCAAGAAATCCTGAGGTTGGGTGAGGGTTTTTACCAAATGATTGTGGGGTCTTAGCATTCTAAAGCATCTAATCGAACCTTAAATGAATCATAAGCTGTTGGTCGAAAAAGGATAAGGCATGAGTTTAAGTGGACAATTATATCTGCAATCGTTATTGATTTGTTCTAATTTCAGTTGTTTCTGTGCAGATTGTGATCAGATCTTGTATTCAGTATGATCTCATGACTGGTAGATGATTTTTTGATCATCTTTATGTTCTAAAATATTTAGAGAATGTGATCTCTGATTATTTTAGATCTCATTATTAGATATGCTTCCTTTGAGTATTATAAATTAAAAACAAAAAAAAATTAATATAAAAAAAAATTTTAAAAAATTAATTAATTAAAAAAAATATAATAATAATAAAAAAAATAATAAATAAAAAAAATGGTGCGAAATTATTCTTTCGCTAATAGCTTCGCAAAGCGAAACTGTAATTTCACTAGGTTTGCTAATAAGTTGTTAACCAGTTATCTCCTACCGAAATTACAGTTTCACTGGACGAAACTGTAAATTCGCCTGACGAATTTATAGTTTCGCTGTCTGCGAAACTATTTGCTATATAAGTCATGTTTGCGAATTTTCTCTCATAATTTCGCACAAACGCTCAGTTTCACTTTTAGGGTTTCTCCGTAACTTTTAAGGCGATTTTGATTTGTGTTTGTGATTTGGACTGATTTTTCGTGATATTCACTTCGTATGTGAGTTTCGAACACTGATTCACTCTCTAATCTGGATTAAATCATCTATTCTTAAGTAATCTGGATTGTGTCTCTTCGGTGGTTTCGCTGTTTGTTCAGCGAAACTACTGAAGTCTCTGCGAAATTGAACGAAAGTTCACATCTTTTCAGCGAAACTGTAAAGTTATGCTGTCCGAGCGAACTTAACATTTTCGCCATATCTTCTCTAATTACGCAATGACTGATCTTTAATTTACACAGTTTCGCTTGTATTTTCTTATGTCAGCGAAACTAATTTGTAATAGCGAAACTAAATTAATATTTGGTGAAACTAATTGCGAAACTACTTTAATTCATTCTAATCTTGTCGAAACTACCTTTTGTTCTGCGAAAATAACAAGTTTCAATGAGCGAAATTATAGTTTCGCTTGTCGAAACTGTTTGTTTTCCTTGTCAAAATTGTCTTTGATTCAGCGAAACTATCATGTCTTAGTGAGCGAAACTATTGTTTCGCTTGCCGAAACTGATTGTTTCTTTTGTTTTTGTCTTATTTTCTTATTTTCAGTATTTCTTATTCAAATTTATTTGTTGTTCTTTTCAGGTTATCATGGCGAATCTCAAGTTTGATGAGAGGAATAACATCACTGCCATATTAGACGATATTCTTCCAAAGGCGGCCGGATTTCGTGACTGCATTAGATGGCTTCAGAGATCACCCATTGCATATGCTATCTCTCACTCACCCACTATCTATGATCTTCATATTAGAGATTTTTGGAGATCAGCAGAATACAACACTGGAGGAGATGTACAGAGAATCACAGCTAGAGTGATTGATCATGATATAACTATTACTGCTGAGAGCGTGTCGAGGATTCTTAGACTAGAAGATGATACTGGTGATGAAGTGGATATGACGGAGTCTGAAGTATTCCAAGCCTTCAGACGAATGGGGTATGAGGGACCAGCTTTTGGTTCGAGGAAGGAGATTAAAAAGTCTTTTTTATCTAAGGAATGGAGATATATAGCTCACGTTTTTATTATGTGCTTAGATCACCGTAAGGGTGGATCCGATGGACTTAATCTCGACTGGGCCAAAGCTATGGTGATATGTTGTAAAGGGGAGAAAGCAAACATTGCTAGACTGATCTTTGCGTGTATGGCAGAGAATGTGATGGCTGTGAAGAAGGATAAATGGTTGTTATATCCTCGCTTTATTCAGATGATTATTGATGATCTTATTCCTGATGTTTCTAAACATGGTGAAGTCAAGAGATTAGTGCAGATGAACCCTCGGATATTTGCTGATTACTGTGCTATCCGCCATGATTTCAGTGGTAAAATCACCCATCTCTGGGAAAATATGTACCCTCCAGAACGCTGGAATTATATCAGACGGGTCGATGAGTCTGAAAACAAAAGGGCTGAGGAAACAAGGGTGCAACAAGCTGATGCAGCTAAGAAGAGAAAGAGATATGCAAAAGAGAAAGATTATGATTTTGAAGAAGATATAGATGCACAAGCAGAGGAGATAAGGGTGGAGAAAGAACGGAGATCTAGAAAGAAAACTGACTTTGTTGAGCCTGAACGGAGAACAAAACATCGACACGAGGGATTCACAGCCAGGAAAGAGGCTAGTGCTGGTCTTGATGAGGATGTGATTCGTAATCTAAATACTTCATTGGCAAATGAGTTGAGTATGATAAAGACTAAACTGACAAATCAGGAGATTAGGGAAAAACAGAAGGATGAGGTAATTGAAGGAATGAAAAAGATGTTGGTTGACCAGAATAATTTGACTAAGAGATTGTTTGAAGAAATTTCTCAGATGAAAGCTGCAGCTGGCCTACCTAGTCAACTAACTCCATCTGAGTTAGATGATATGACTGATATATCTAAGTACTCATTCTTGAATGTGGGTACTTTATCCAAGGTAGGAGAGGGCACTTCTGGAGTAGCTAATACTGAAGCAGGGGAACAAGAGATCCCAAGGGAAGATGCTGGAAGAAATGAGGATGATGATATTATTGAAGCAGGGTTTGTTAACCTACAGTTTGATTTTGATAAGGATATTGTGGGTGAAGAAGTGGTTGTTACAGCTACCACTGAAGGAGTGTCTGATAAAAGAAAAGGTTTGATTGATGAAGAAGAGGAGGATGAGCAATTGGTTGATTATGATTCTGAACCAGAGTTTTATGAAGTAGATGAGAGACCACTAGTGTATGTTGCTAAGAAGGGAGATGATGAAGCTGATGTGTTTGAGATGGATAAGAGTGACTGGTTGGTGAAGGAGAAGGAGGCTGAAGAACTTACTCCTTTGTTTCAAAATATGGAAGGTTTAAGCAGGAAAGAGGCAGACAAGAAGATAATAAGTTGGTGTTATAATCCTAGCTTAAAGATGTTTATGATTAAAAGAAGAGGAGGTAATATCAGCTACATGCTCAAGAGGAAGGCTTTTAAGACCTTGCCCAAATGGGATCTAAGACGGTTGGCCACTTTGCCTTTGATTAATGCTCATTTAAGTGAAAGGGCAGTATTTCTTGAAAAAGAAATAAAAAATGGACTTAATGATAATTTTGAGTCATTTGGATACATGAAGGCTGAACGAAAAAGATCAAAGAAAGATAAAGACTGGGAGACTGGCAAAGGAAGGATTTATTTGAGAGTCAAACCACCAAAGACTGTAAACAGGGTAAGATTGGCTGATCCTCTTCCCCAACGTTTACAGGACTTTGAAAAGTGGTTCTATGATAATAATACTGGAGAGGCGGTGATTAGAGCCAAACACGGAAAAGAGTTTAGAGTGTTCGACCCGATGGAGTTATTCAGCTTCAGTGATGAAGATCTCTTGACTCTTTGTGAAAATCATATTAAGGCTGGGGCTGGAGAGGAAACACGAAAAGAGGCCAGTTTGTTTATGAATGTGGCAAACAAAATAAGAGGAGTACGGGTGGAGGTAAAGAGTTTGGCTGAAAAGGTGAGAGCACAAGATGATTTTGCCATGGATGTTCAAGACATGACTAGGCAGTTTGCTAGAGCTAGTGGTCATTCTGAGGAAGCTGGTGATGCAGGAACTAACCTTGGAGGATCAGTGGCTGAAGCTTCTAAAGATGTTGCTGCGGGTGGTGATGAAGATAGACCAACAGCAGCAGAGGAAACCGGAGCCGACGAGTCAAATCAAGAGAAGTGAAGATAGTGAGGTCCAACCTAGGGGGAGTATTGAAGATCATGTTAGGTTGGACTCACTTTAGTATAGATGTTTACTTTACATTGTAATAGGACTTTTGTTAGTTTCATTTTGTATTTTGTTAGTAATTAGCAGTTTTGGCAGTCCAGCGAAACTGTGAGCGAATCTATACATTCGCTCACAGTTTGTTGTTTTGGTTTACCCGGCGAACTTGTGTTCTGCCGGGCGGAACTATAGTTTCGGCATGACAGTTTCGCCTGTAGCGAAACTGTCAGCGAAACTATGACTGCTATATATACTATTGTCATTTCACTTTGTACGGTAAGCTTGCAAAACCCTAATCGTGGAATTCTGTTGCAAGCTACCATTTCTAAGCAGTTACTTCATTGAAATACAATTGTGCTTGTTGTTATTGAGTGAGATTGTTCATTTGAGTACCAATTATGTCTTGATTCATCTTATTCACTTCTCAATTGTTGTTATTTGGATTGTGTGTTTGATATTGATCAAATTATCCTATCAATTGTACTGTTCATCGATCACATGGACCAACAATGTGGATAGGAGTGCTCATGAAGTTGAATCCATAGTCAATCATCTGGTTTTGAATCCACAGCAGCTGAGCACAGCAACTTGCAGCAGCAATGTATTCAGCTTCAGCAGTTGATGTAGAGACACTTTTTGCATTGCCATGAGATGATCCTTCCACCAAGAAATTGACATCCACCTGATGTTGATTTCTTGTTGATGTTGCAACCACCATAATCACTATCAGAGTAACCATAGAGATTAAAATCACTATTTCTTGGATACCAGAGACCTAACTTAGGTGCTCCTTTGAGGTATCTGAGGATTCTCTTGACAGCAATTAGGTGAGACACCTTTGGAGCAGCCTGATATCTAGCACAAATGCAGGTTGCAAACATGATATCAGGTCTACTTGCTGTGAGATACATCAGAGAACCAATGATTGCTCTATAATGATGTTGATCAGTATCCTCCCCCTCAGAATCAGGGCATAAATTATGGTTTCTGGGTATAGGCGTCTTTGCTGCTTTACAATCCTTCATATCAAATCTCTCTAAGATACCATTGACATACTTAGATTGATTGATGAAAAACCCTTCCTTCAGTTGCTTTACCTGAATTCCAAGGAAAAAGTCCATTTTTCCCATAGAACTCATTTCGAACTTCTTCATCATAATGCTCTCAAAGTCTTTGCACATTTGGTCATTTGAGGAACCAAATATGATGTCATCGACATAGACTTGAACTAGCAAAATGTCTTTCCCAGACTTTCTGATGAAGAGAGTCTTGTCAATGGTACCTCTAGTATAACCATTCTTCAGAAGAAATTGAGACAATGTCTCATACCACAGCCTAGGTGCTTGGTGCAGCCCATATAGAGCTTTATCCAACTTGCACACATAGTTTGGGTGTTGTGGGTCTTCAAATCCTGGAGGCTGGCATACGTAGACTTCCCTATCTATATCCCCATATAGAAAGGCACACTTGACATCAAGCTGGTAGACAGTGAAATTCTTGGATGCAGCATAAGCAAGGAAGATCCTAACTGCCTCAAGTCTTGCAACAGGTGCAAAGACATCAGTATAATCAATTCCTTCCTCTTGAGTGTATCCTTGAACCACCAGTCTTGCCTTGTTCTTGATAATCAATCCTCTGTCATCTCTTTTGTTTCTGAATACCCACTTGGTGCCTATAGGTACTTGACCTGATGGTAGCGGACATAGGTTCCAAACCTTTTGTCTTTTGAATTGAAGCAGCTCCTCTTGCATTGATTCAACCCAGCTACTATCCTTCAAGGCATCTTCCACCTTCTTGGGTTCCATTTGGGATAAGAAGCATGAGTACAAGCAGACATTCCCATTGTGAGTTTGTCCCCTTGTTCTCACACCCTCAAAGACTTCCCCTATGATGTTTTCAGCTGGATGAGTATTGTGAATTCTAAGTCTTGGAATCACCTCCAGTTGCAAAGACAAATCCAAGTTGGACATATTTTGCTCCGGAGCTTGAATACTTGGTCCAGCTGTTGTTTCAATCTCATTCAATGAGGACTGATTAAGTGAAAGAGAAACATCATCATTTCTTTGCTGTGAAGCATCATTAACAGTTGCCTGTTCCTTCAAAATGCTGCTTCCATCAGCTTGGTGTTGTGCAGGATCACCTGAGGAGAATTGAAGATCATCAGGTGAATCCCTTGTTGAAGTTCCACTATTTCTTGAAATGGTTATACTGTCAGATCTTTCAATAGAGGGAACTTGATTTGTTGTTGCTCTTGGAGAACTTGGAGCAGGTCTGGGAAGCTCAAACAGTTGTTCTTCATCAGAATTGCTTTGAGCACCTGTTCCAGCTGAAACATTCTCACAAGATGGTTTAGAATAGTTTGAAAACAATTCTAAATCAAAAATATGATCAGGGCCATTCCCCCTAACACAAGGAGTGTGCTCATTAACTACAATGTTGGAGGATTCCTCAAATTGTTGGTTTTTAATATTATAAACCCTGTAAGCTTTAGAATAGGAGGAATATCCAACAAGGATAGCATCATCTGACTTTTCAGCAAATTTTGCCAAATTGTCTTTTGTGTTAAGTATGGTACACCTGCTGCCAAAGGACCTTAGAAAGCCAATGAACGGTGGCCTCTTGTTCCATAACTCATAAGGGGTCTTTCCATGTGGCTTTACTACAAGAACTCTGTTCTGCACATAGCATGCAGTGCTGACTGCCTCTGCCCAGAATGTTAGAGGCAGCTTTGAATCAGCTAACATAGTCCGAGCAGCCTCAATAAGTGTCCTATTTCTCCTCTCAGCAACACCATTTTGTTGAGGAGTTCTAGGAGCACTGTATTGTCTGGCAATCCCTTTTGAGTTACAAAATGAGTCAAGAACAAAGTTCTTAAACTCAGTCCCTTGATCACTTCTAATTATTTTAACCTGTGATCAACTTGATTTTCTATTTTAAGAATAAAAGATTTTAAAGTTTCAGCCGTTTCATCTTTAGTTCTTAAAAAGAATACCCATGTAAATCTAGTAAAATCATCAACTACCACAAGGCAATATGATTTCCTTCCAATGCTCATTATACTTGTGGGACCAAATAGATCCATGTGCAATAAGTGTAATGGAGTAGTGATAGAGTTAACAACTTTGGATTTATGAGAAGACCTGTATTGTTTCCCTTTCAGGCAAGCAACACAGTTATCTTTGCAGAAAAATTCCTTTTTAGGCAAACCATGTACCAAGTTATTTTTAGCCAATTTATTCATTGTCTTAAAATTGACATGACACATTCGTTTATGCCATAGTGTTGACTCATCACTATCAGCTTTGGAAAGAAAGCATGATACTTCTCCCATTGGGGAAGCATTGTTCATATCAAGCTTGTACATATCCCCTCTCCTGGGAGATCTAAGAAGCACCAATTCCTGAGGAATTGTCATCCCAGGTTTGAGGATGATGCACTCATGTTCTGTGAAAAGCATTTGATGCTTTTGATCACAAAACTGAGAAACACTTAACAGGTTGTGTTCAAGCTGTTTGACAAAATTAACTTTGTCAACCTTTAACTTTCCGTTGGATATACTTCCTCTGCCAGAAATATATCCTCCGGCCTCACCTCCAAACTGGACAGGACCTCCATCATAATGTTGAAATTGTTGAAGGAGAGATCTGTTCCCTGTCATGTGCCTGGAGCATCCACTATCTACAATCCAAATGTTGTTATTCTTGTCATGTGGATGTCCCTGCACATAAGGTGAGATAATTAGTTTTGATTGGAAACCCAAGCCTTATTGGTCTTGGGTTCTTCCAATGAGAGTGACATGATTGAACCAAAATTTATGCATGGGGGTTCAATAGATGTCTTTGAAGAAGAGGTTTGGGCTACAGCATCTTCCTTGATCTTCCTTTCCATCCCTTGGTTGATCATAGAAGATGAGCTTGATGAAGCTTTTGTAGCTTGGCATTCTTCCGAAGCTTCTTTCTTTTTGGAAGAGACCTTCACCACCTTTTCTTCCGAAGCAGTCTTCTTCTGGGATGGTTTCAAGGGGACTCTTTTGTGAGTCTTTGCAGCTTTCACTTCCGAAGCCTTTTTCCTTTCGAAGAAGAGTTTTCTTCCGAGAGAAGCCTTGCTTCGGAAACAAGCTTTCCCTTTTTCATCAGTTGAACCATTTGATATGGTCCAAATATGAAACCTTCCCTGACTCCTTCTCTTTTAACATTATTTGCATAATGTGTGCTAGCAGGATTGTAGTAACAATCTTTAGCCATGTGGTTTTGCAGACCACACATTATGCATGCAATGTTAATTTTCTGGGAATTGGAGGGTTGCTGTTTCTTGTTCTTTTTCTCCTCATCAGCAACCTTTCCCTTTAACTTCTGATCCTTTGGTAGGATAGGAGTACTGGTACTATACTCCTTTCCTGAATCAGAAGGTCCAACCACCTGGAATCCTGCTGATATGAATACACCCTTTTGCTTTGGGTTTATCTTCAGCTTGGATTCAGCCACCTTCTTGGCAGTTTTTCTGGCTACTTTAGCTCTGCTTCTTTTGGCTTTGGTGGTCAGGGTTTGATCATCATTGGCCTGGGAGGGCACAATTACCTGTTCCTTCCCTGTGATGGTCATGGTCTCCACAGTTGCATCACTCTTTGACTCTTTACAAGGTGGGTCAACAGATGGAACCTCTTGCTCTTCAGTACCACATCTTGGTTGTCTTATAGACTCATAAGAGTGTGGTGGAGCAATTTCATTGGTTCCCAACCCACTTTTGTTTTGATAGCAAAGTTTGGAGTGAGAGGATGATGCAAGTATGGCTTGGAAGTTTTGCTCAGAAATAGCATACTTCCTGGCTTGAGTCTCAGCTTTGACAAGCTGGGCTTGAGCCTCTGTCAATTTGGATATTAAATCCTTGATTTGAGTCTTGTAGTTGGTGTGTTCATGTTTTAAAAGAGATATAGTTTTCTCTAACTCCTCAATTTTCTTTTGGTAGTCAGATTCAGCTCTTTTAAAGTCAGATTTTAGCACATTTAAAGACTCAATATCGGATTTAATTTCCATATTGTAGTCCTGGTACAATTTAACCTTAGCAATACAAGCAGGGGTAAAGAGATGTTCATATACCTTGTTTTCATCTGTTCCTGCCATGAGTGCTTGAGCAGGAGTCACATCTTGAACCATAAAGCTCCAGTCAACTTCTTGAGCCATAGCTGTTGTTTCATTTGACTTCCCGTTGGGCTTTGGTGTAGAAGGATGTGTGGAGGCCTGTGAGGTTCCCGGGTTGGACTTGGGAGCCTTGCATTCCCTTGCAAAATGGCCAAGCTGGTTACAGTTGTAACATTTAGCCTTGCTTTTGTCAAACCCAAACTTGCTAGTGATTGGGTTTTGAGGGAATTGCCTTCCAGTTCTCTTAAAGAACTTCTTCGCTCTGTAGGTTAGGAGAGCCATTTGCTGGACAATGTCCACATACTCTATGTCATCTGGACTGAAGCACTCAAGATCATCAAAGCAGAATTGATGATCATTGGAGTGTCCACTCCCTGAGACAAACGCACAGCCCTCCTGAAAGGAGCTTTGCTGAGCTTGATGAGACCTTGGAGTCTCAGGGAATGTGATGTAAGGCCCAGATGAACAAGATGGCTGCTGGTGTATGACAGGTACTGCTGAGACTGGGAGATACCTGAGCCTTCAGCAACCATTAAAGCGTTGCTAGCAGGAAGGCTCAAGGGTCTGCTTGCTTGGTGACCCTTCTTACTTTCCATTTCCAAACGTTATCCATCAAGGATCCCATAGAGTTCGGTCATGGTGAGAGTGTTTAAATTCTCTGTTCTCTTAATGGAGACACAGTAGAAAGTCCACTCATTGGGTAGAGCACTCATGAACTTTCTGGTAAGGTCTCTAAGTTCTTGAGTGATTCCCACAGATTGGAGGGAGGAGATAAGATCCATATACCTGAAATATTGCTGGCTAAAAGTTTCTCCAGCAACATAGGTGAAGTTCTCAAACTGCTGCTTCAGTGAGTCCTTCTTTGAATCATTAGAGCTCGAGTACATTTGAGCAAGTGCATCAAAGAGTTCTTTGGCTGACTTACAATGCTCAAACCCCACCATGATGGAGTTTGGGATTGCAGTCATGAGAACAGTCATAGCATTGCTGTCTATGTCAAGCTTCTTCTTGTCTTCATCGGAGTAGTCTTCAACAGCCTTCTCGATCATGGCACCGTTTCCACCAGCAACTTTTGGCTTGTACGGGCCATTAACGATGGACTGCCACATCTTGCTATCCTGGTATCTGATGAAGCCTTCCGTTCTTCTGCTCCAAGACCTGAAGTTTTCAGGGTCGATGATGGGAGCTTTGGTCATCGTTCCCATTTCAACTTCAGATTTGATGAGGGCCATTTTTTGAGTGAGGTATAAGGAGGAGTGAAAAACTGGTTGATTAGGATGGTAAGATCTCACAATCAAGAGCCTAAAAAGCTCTGATACCAATTGCAGGATCGGGTTTTGTCACTTAACACTTGTAATTCTCTCAGACTCACTTATAATATCACTCAAACAAGATGAAGCAATGCCTTTAACAAGAGTTGATAATAATATAATAAGTAATCAAAGGAACAAGCAGGAGTATTTTCAAGGTACTTGTATATATTACTTCTCAACTCAAGATTACAAGACACTTACAAGCATAGAACATGAGTTACAATGAGAAACTATATATACTAGATCCTACAGCCGGTTATACTTGATACCAGCTGGAAACCTACGACTAAAGCATATACTACAATGCTAAAGTTAAGGTATCTTAGATAAAGTATTATCTAAGATATGGTAGTCATGACATGTCCATGACTTACCTTTTGTCACCAACTAAAGATGGCAACTGTACTTAACATAAAAGGTAAACAGTAGATTAAAGTATGGTCAACTACATGGCTTTTGAGAAAACGTCATGCAGTATCTCAGAGATTTGCAGCGGACTGTCAGACAGACCATACTTATGTCTACTGGATAATAGAAGTGTCTTCCGAAGGTTAACTGGCTTCGGAAGAACAAGTTCTTCCGAAGCCACTTATACTTCGGAAGATGCTTCTATGCTTCCGAGGCTTTAAGGACTTCTTTATACTTCGGAAGTTGACTTCAGAACTTTGTCTTCAAGTCTTGATTCTTCGGAAGTAACTTCTTTATCTTCGGAAGTTGGAGTTTTCCTTCGGAAGTGTATTTTACACTTAGACTTCGGAAGAGCTCCTTCTTTCTTCGGAAGTCCCACACTTGGCTTCGGAAGTCCTTTGTATTTTGTACTCAAAATCTTCTAACCTTTGTATTTTGTACTCAAAATCTTCTAAGTGACATGGTTTTGGTTGCAACAGCCTCTCTAGATCCAACAAGCAGTTTGACTGATGATCTAATTAGGGCTGGATGGACCGATCAAGCAAGGGCTGATGAGAAGAAGAAATTTGTTGGTGAGAAAAGGAAATGGTTTGAAGCGAAAAGAGCACTTGGAAGTAGTAGGGGGTCAAGTAGAAGGAGTTCTGAAGGTGTGAGACGTGATGATCAGGGAAGCAAAAACCGGAGATTGTAAACGGGGACAAGCCCATTATGCAGCAAGTGCAAGTTACATCATCAAGGGGAATGAAACCCGATGCCCTGTTTTAGGTGCAAGAGAACAGGCCATTTAATTAAAGATTGTACTTACGCACCGGGGAAACAATGCTATGAGTGTGGAGATCCAGGGCATATGAGGAACAAGTGTCCTAAGCTAGGTAGAGACAAGGATTCCAAGCACAACAAGCCTAAGGGAAGAGCTTTCGTTATGGACCCAGCAGGAGCTCGTAAGGAACCCGACGTGGTCAACGGTACGTTCCTTGTAAACAATCATCCCGCTACTGTACTGTTTGATACTGGAGCGACTGCTAGTTTTATCTCTAGTACTTTTAGGCCATTGATTGATTTAGACGTGTGTACCTTGACTGATACATTTACCATAGAATTAGCTAACGGTAATATTTTAGAATCTAACGAAATCATTAGGGATTGCCCCCTGAATCTAAAAGGGAATACGTTTAAGATTGACTTGATGCCCATTAAGTTAGGAGGATTTGATGTGGTTGTGGGTATGGACTGGTTAGCGAAGCATAAAGTCGAAATCGTATGTGATGAACGACTACTCAAGATACCGTTGAGCGACGAAGAAGTGTTAGTGGTAGAGGGTGAAAGGAGTAACACCCTATACCCTATGATATCCCACTTAAAAGCTACTAAGAGCTTGATGAAGGGATGTCCAGCTTTTATAGTATATGTGATGAAAGCCCAAAAGGAGAAGAAGATCGAAGAGATTCCCGTGGTTTCGGAATACCCAGAGGTGTTTCCGGAAGAACTACCAGGACTTCCCCTGAATCGGCAAGTTGAATTCCAGATAGACTTGTTGCCTGGTGCTGCACCAGTAGCCAAGGCACCGTACCGACTCGCCCCACCTGAGATGAAGGAGCTAATGGTACAAATTCAAGAACTACTGGACAAGGGATTTATACGTCCGAGTGTCTCTCCATGGGGTGCCCCGGTACTATTCGTGAAAAAGAAAGACGGAACCCTGCGAATGTGTATTGATTACAGGGAATTGAATAAGCTGACCATAAAGAACCGTTACCCTCTTCCGAGAATAGATGACCTATTTGATCAACTGCAAGGAGCAAGTTATTTCTCCAAAATAGACTTGAGGACCAACTGAAGATAAGAGAAGAAGACATACCCAAAACAGCCTTCCAAACTAGGTATGGACACTATGAGTATTTAGTCATGCCCTTTGGACTGACTAATGCTCCAGCAGCATTCATGGACCTCATGAACCGCGTTTGCCGCCCTTACCTCGACAAGTTTGTGATCGTGTTTATTGACGACATACTGATCTATTCCCGAAGTAAAGACGAGCACGAGAAGCATCTCAGGCTAATTCTTGAATTGCTCAAGAAAGAGCAACTATATGCCAAGTTCTCTAAATGTGAATTTTGGATGCGCCAGATCCAATTCTTAGGTCATGTGGTAAATGAGGATGGGATTCAAGTTGACCCTTCCAAGATTGAGGCCATAAAGAATTGGAAGATTCCTGAAACTCCTACGGAGATAAGGCAATTCTTAGGACTGGCTGGCTACTACCGGAGATTTATAGAGGACTTCTCGCGTATAGTGCAACCTTTGACCGCTCTAACTAAGAAGAACACAACCTTTGTGTAGGAGCGAGAGCAGAATGAGGCGTTTGAAACGCTTAAGGAGAAGTTATGCAGTGCACCTATCCTTGCTCTTCTAGAAGGAGTAAAGACTTCGTGGTCTATTGTGACGCTTCGCGTCAAGGGCTAGGATGTGTATTGATGCAACGCAACAAGGTGATTGCTTACGCATCGAGACTGCTGAATGATCATGAGAAGAACTACACGACGCACGATCTGGAGTTGGGTGCCGTGGTGTTTGCCCTCAAGATGTGAAGGCACTACCTTTATGGCACAAAGTGCATCATCTACACTGACCATAGAAGCTTGCAGCATATCCTTGACCAAAAGATGCTCAACATGCGTCAAAGAAGATGGGTCGAGCTATTGAACGATTACGAGTGCGAGATCCGCTACCATCCCGGTAAGGCCAATGTTGTGGCGGATGCATTGAGCCGAAAGGAAAGAGAAAAACCTCTTCGAGTACGAGCCTTAGGGATGAGTGTGTATACCAACCTTATTGCAAAACTGAAGGAAGCTCAAGGCGAGGCATTAAAGGAAGAAAAATTAAAGGAAGAAGGATTGACTGGAATGGAAAAGCAATTTGAGATAGGGGACGATGGTACATATAGATATGGTGGAAGGGCTTGGGTGCCAAAACACGGAGAAATTCGAGAAGTAATCCTCGACGAAGCACAAAAGTCTAGGTATTCAATTCACCCTGGAAGTGATAAGATGTACCAGGATTTAAAGACACTTTTCTGGTGGCCGGGAATCAAGAGATCAATCGCCGTTTATGTGAGGAAATGTTTAACTTGTGCCATGGTAAAAGCTGAGAACCAAAAACCATCAGGAACGTTACAGCAACCTGAAATCCCAGAATGGATATGGGATAATGTTACGATGGATTTGTTACCAAGTTGCCCAGAACGTTTAAGGTCACGATGCTATTTGGGTAATAGTGGATAGATTAACAAAATCAGCTCACTTCTTGCCCATTAGAGAAGACTACAACATGACAAAATTGGCCCAACTTTATGTCGACGAGATTGTAACGAGGCATGGAGTGCCTTTGTCGATCATCTCCGACCGTGATAGCCGTTTCACCTCTCGTTTCTGGAAATCGTTCCAGCAAGCTTTAGGAACCCGTTTAGATCTAAGCACGGCTTACCACCTTCAGACCGAAGGACAGAGCGAAAGAACTATTCAAACGATGGAAGACATGTTAAGAGCTTGCGTGATGGACTTTGGCGGAAACTGGGATAACCATCTTCCTTTGGTGGAATTCGCCTATAACAATAGTTACCACGCGAGTATCAAAGCCGCTCCGTATGAGGCCCTTTATGGCAGGAAATGCCGATCACCCTTGAGTTGGAATGAGATTGTTGATAGCCAAGTGATGGGACCCGACATAGTGTTGGAAACCACCGACAAGATCTATAAGATAAAGAAGCGACTGAAAGCAGCCAGAGATCGACAGAAGAAGTACGTTGACCGGAGGCGGAAACCTCTAGAGTTCCAAGTGGGCGACAGGGTAATGCTAAAGGTAGCACCATGGAAAGGAACTGTGAGGTTCGGAAAGAGAGGAAAGCTAAGCCCAAGATACATTGGACCATTCGAAATATTGGCGAGAATTGGCCCAGTGGCATATAAGTTGAAACTACCCTCGGGGTTGAGTCACATACATGACACCTTTCATGTGTCAAACTTGAAGAAGAGCATGGTAGACAAAACCCTGGAACTACCATTAAAAGAAGCAAGAATAAACGACAAACTGAATTTTGTGGAAGAACCCGTGGAGATCACGGATCGTTTGGTCAAACAACTCCGGCGGAGCCGCATACCCAAGGTTAAGGTTAGATGGAACTCCAAACGAGGACCTGAATTTACTTGGGAGCGTGAAGATGAAATGAGGAAGAACTATCCACACCTCTTCAAACCCACCCGTTCAGTCTCTAATCAGAGTTAAAATTTCGGGACGAAATTTCCTAAACGGTGGGAGAATGTGACAACCGACCTCCAGGTTGTTACCCTAACCCTAGATTACTTGCATCATTATCCATGTTATGAGTGCTAATAATTGAAACTATTCAACCCTACTATGAAATTGGAAACAATTCTTACTACTTGATGTAAATTATGATTTTATGTGATTTTTATTATTGAATTTTAGCTAATTTAGGTGTTTACCTTTTAAAAATTAGTGTCCCGGGAATGTCAACTAGTCACCCTTACAAAATTAAATTCAAGAGAAGGCAATTAAAATGTGAGCATACACACTCACACTTACATAATTTTCGGCCATGCATGCATGGGCATGCATTAGATACCTCAATTCACCATCCACTAAATCATACATTATACCCAATACTACAAAATTACACTACATAATAACAATTTACAATTAAAATTTAAATGAAAAATCCCCCACTACACTCCAAGATTCGGCCGCCCCCCCTCTCCACTCCTCTCCTCTCTTCACCACCTCCACACCACCCACTAGCATTTCATGCAACTCTCTCCCTCTCTCCTCTCTCCCTCTTATTCGAAACCACCAGCTGATCAAACACACACACACCTCACAACTCTCTCAAAACAATTCTCTCTAAGTCTTGTGCAAGAAATTCGAAGAACACCACCAAGTTTCATTCGGCCAAGTGCAAACCGCAAGGAAGTGGCCTAGTTCGCGAGTTTTGGTCACACAACCACACTTGTTCCACCTTTCCAGCCTTGGTTCGAGCTTCTACATTCAAGTCCAAGGAGTTTCAAGCCATCCACGACCATCAACACCTTCTAAACCGTGAGTTACATCAAGTGTAAGCTCATGTTGTCGGTTTTGTGACATTTCACTTGTTTTCTTCATTTATCACCTAAAAAACGTGTTTTTCCTTGTTGTAGCAGAAACTTCTCACCATCATCTTGTTCTTAAGGAGTTCCCAACGTTCTTGAAGGTAAACCTCATGTTATGTTAGTCATTCTTGAGGTGGAAACCGATTTCCACCATGAAAACCCTCTTTTTGGGTGTTTTGGTATCATCTAACTTGTGAAAGTTTCAACTCTTGTAAACCAAACTTGTGACCTGCATTTTTATGACTTAATGGACTCCCAAGAACCTGTTTTTAAAAGTTCCTAGAGGCTACACACTCGAATCCACGGTTGATACATGGATTACACCTTGAAACCCTCCTTTCTACATGTAACAACACCCTTTTAAGCATTTGTTTGAAAAATCCTTTCAACCAAGACCCATAACCTACTCATGAACGACTTAATGACACCTTAATAATCTGTTTATGAAGTTAAATGAAGTGTTGGTAACATTTAAACTCAAGTTAAGATGGTTTACACAAGTGTTATTGTCGGTTATGACATTTTCTACATATTTGAAGCATATGGATGTATAGAACAACTAGGCAACTTGTTGGGACTGAAATTTCAGTAGGTTTTAATAAATATTAGAAGTGTTAGTAATGTCTAATCTCTGGAATAAAGGACATGTTGTGATTTACCCTCTTTTAGTCACTTTCGGGACCCGAAAACATGGTAAAATGACTTTAAAAATAGTAAGAATATGAATTTAACACTCTTGAAAAGAATTCCAGGCTCAAAAATGATAAATAAAGTATTCTGGAGTCAATGGATAATTTAAATGGTCAAAGAAACAAATAAATGACGTTTTAACTAAAAACGGGTACAAACCGAGCATCGTTTTTGAGAAAAATCCATAAAAATAGAGTTCAAAGCTAAGATTTATAAAAATCATATGATTTCAGTAAGTTAAGTAATAAAATACTTAAGGGATTTGAAAAATTGGTCAAACAAGCTTTAAATGGTCAAACCCGGTCAAAACCGCGTTTTAACGGGTCAAACGTAAAAACAAGATTTTCAACTATAAAAGGCCAATTTACACAATTTAAGGACTTAAAAATTTATAAAGATATCTTTTAGAAAATACCTACTGGTCCAAGATTCAAATATATGAAAACTTCAAATTACTGTTAAAACTATCCGGCTTTTACCGTAACCGGGAGCGTTAAACGCGCAGTTTTTAAATCGAACCCGTAAACTAAAGTTTTGAAACACTTACTCCATAATAATTATAATATGACTCTAATAATCTGACTTTTGGTCTTAAATGACATAAAGGGCAAGAAACTAAACTTGAGGGTAGAAACTGTCAATTTTGAAACTTGAGGGACCAAACGGTAAAATTTTTTCAAACCTTATAACCAACTTCCAGGAAGCTAATAAACACTTGAACAACAAAATTTCTTAGTATACTCAACCAAATGAAGTGAAAATCCTAATTCTCATGAAGACGCCTTGACCTGCCATAAAAGGAAACTTTTTATACAAACCTTCACGAAACCAAAGCCTTACTCAATAGCTAAACTCTTGACACCATTGTTGCACCTTAAATGAGTTTAGGGCAGTAGCTTATTACTTAATATGTACATGTTAGGGTGCTAGACTTGAGACACTTCCCGGTACACCAAGAGACTTTTGACTGGAAACCTAAGGTGAGTTCTAGTGACTTCCCCTTTTTACTATTGTTTTGGGATGAAAAATGCTCAACTTTTTATGAACTATGATTGTGCTTTACTTGATGATTCTATGTGGGATTTGTGATTACCTGCTGATACTTATATCATGATCATTAATTCTTTCGTGAACCGCTTATTTTATATGGATAGATCTATTTGGGGAATCCCCCACACACAGTGGCTTTCGTTCCAAGAAGGTTACCCCACTGAGATCCTAAGGGGTCGTTGTGGCATGTAACAGGTTTTGTTAAGATACTATGGTGAACCATCCGGGCAGGTAGGGTTCACTGGTTTGGGGCTCAGTTTCTTCCTTCGGGAATATCCGGTTAAACACAACTTTAGAAGAGGCCAACCGGGACTGAGTGCAGGGTTGATTATGATTTTTCCCACGATGATAAACAATGATTATTTTTCTTTTAATCAAAGAAGGATTTGCTAAGTCATTTTGTTCTTAAACTTTAAGCACTTGAATTCACCAACTTTTTAGTTGACACAATTTTCTTTTGAGCATGTTTCAGGTAATGTATGAAGAGATCCTAGCTGTTGTGAAGACCTAGACTTATCCCGTGACCATGGCATTGGCATATTTCCTCAATGAAACATTTGAACAATTTTATATTTGTGTTGAAGAAGTACAATTTTATTTTTATGGATGATTGTAAAACTCATTTGGGGGCTTGATGTGTTTCTAGCCCCGCTATCTTTTCAAAAACATTAATGCCATGTGATATTCTCTCCTTTGAGCTCTTATAATGGTTTGTTTCCGCTGCCATATGTTGTTGCTAGTCTGTGACGTCCCACCCTACCTGGGCCCGGGGTGTGACAATGCGGGTCGGATCAAGCGAATTCTAGGACGCGATGCGGGAGCGTTAGGTATAATCGTGCGTTAGACATCCATATACGTGAATATAATGGTCATATATATATAGATAGATATATATATATATAGATATATATAGATATATATAGATATATATATATATATATATATATATATATATATATGTATATATATTTATATATAGATATGATATATATAATATATATATATATATATATATATATATATATATATATATATATATATATATTATCTTGTGTGGGTTGAGCTTGAAAAATGTATAAAATGTTAACTAGTTATAAACCATCATGAATGGATACGCAAAATTTAAAATAACATGGGCAATCGCATAATGAAAAACAACATTGGAAAAGTATTCACATGAACAAAGATATTAAATATATATATATGAAGTTATCTAATCCCGTGACATATAAAAATCCTTACAAGACGTATAGATGATTAATATATATAAAATGCAATTGTACATACCTATTATATATATATATATATATATATATATATATATATATATAGATATATATATATATATATATATATATATATATATAGATATATATATATACATATATATATATATATATATATATATATATATATATACATATATATATATATATATATATATATATATATATATATATATATATATATATATACAATGGATAATTTAGGTTAACCGATGTTCACTCATAATTATTTAAGACTTATAATTTTATACTAATCCATCGTCTTATTATTATTAATGATCGGTAATCTTGTTATTATTGGAATAAATATTAATTGTATCACCCTTTTTATTCAATATAACGACAACTATTATTGATATTCAAATTATTCTAACATCACATTAACTACATTATTGGTAGAATATATCTATATAACTTTGAATTATGGATGAATCTTTGAAGGTGTACTTACACTTATTGTTTAAAATATATTTTTGGTTCGCACTAAACGCGTTAAGAAGAATTTAATCATATCTATCCGTGAACCATCTAAGTAATGCATAAATAAACTAAGCATTTTAATGACCTACGTGAGGCAGTCTTAAAAAGTATATATATATATGCTATGCATGTGAAAATAACATAACATCATGACATAAGAGTTTAATTCATAATATTTGATGCATTTTAGATTGCTTTTACTACCAATCAGTTAGAGGTTTGACTACATGCATACCTATGCAAGTATCACACTTAAAGAATCTGCATAAACGATATAAATATTAATAGAACATCCAATACTATAATCGGAACACTAAAGATTTCTAATATCATCAATAATAATTATCTATAAAGATTGGAATCCCTATTATCAACCGATTATTGTTACAATCATTGTACAAAGAATCATTACTCGAATAAAGGCACTTATTAACCTAATAAGCGCGAATTAGTACATAACAAATGATAATTTCACAAGAGCTAATGTACATCAATGATACTAATCGTTAACTTTAAGTTAACTAAAGAGCTCAACTGCACGCATGTAATGACATCGTGCTAATTCTAAACATGAATCTCATATGTTCTAATTAGGATTGCTTTGTTGGTGACCTTCACATTTCTTTACCGAGTTCAGAATTTATAAAAGGATACCAGGTGAGTTCTAGTGATTCCCCTTTTTACTACTGTTTCGGGGTGAAGCATGCTCTGTTATTTTTGAACTATAATTGTGCTTTACTTGATGATTGTATGTGGGATTTATGGTTACCTGCTGATACTTATATCATGATCATTAATTCTTTCGTGAACCGCTTGTTTTATATGAATAGATCTATTTGGGGAATCCCCCACACACAGTGGCTTCCGTTCCAGGAAGGTTACCCCACTGAGATCCTAAGGGGTCGTTTGTGGCATGTAACAGGTTTTGTTAAGAAACTATGGTGAACCATCCAGGCAGGTAGGGTTCACTGGTTTGGGGCTCAGTTCTTCCTTCGGGAATATCCGGTTAAACACAACTTTAGAAGAGGCCAACCGGGACTGAGTGCAGGGTTGATTATGATTTTTCTCCCACGATGTTGAAACTATGATTCATTCATTTTTATCAAATGAGGATTTGTTAAATTCTTTTTGTTTTTAAACTTTAAGCACTTGAACTCACTAACTTTTTGTTGACACAAAATCTTTTGAGCATGTCTTTCAGGTACAGCTAGGTAGATTAGCCGAGCTATAGAAGATATCCAAATCCGAAGCAGGAAGTGAGGGTAGGTGTTGAAGGAAAAAGGCCGAGCCTAGAAGCCTTAGTTACTGAAGCCTCAAGAAATATTGACAAAGAGATAGGTCATGATACCCATGGACTGTAGATTGAGGCACCTTGTAAACTAAACTAAACCCATATCCTAATGTAAATATTGTGAGATGCATTATGTTAAACCATTTAGTTTCCGCTGCATTTTGGTTGTGTTTACCAATCCTTACGTCCCGTCTCTCTGGGTGTAAGGCCCCGTTCCCGGGACGCTTACAGTTGGTCATTCATCGCACATAAAACATATAATTACAATTTCATTAAGAAAACATTGCAGCGGAAACATTCAAAAATGACATCACATTTCATTATAATACTTTTGCCAAATAATACATCATTATCCGGTTACAAAATTCATGTTTGCATTACATCACAAAAGCTATATAATTGGATGCCATCCCAAAAGAGCCGAGTAGCTTCGCCGTGCCATCCTCAGCAATCATTTACCTGCCAACTGGAAAATGCAATAAAAGTCAGCGTTGCTGAGTGAGTTCTAGTTTTAATAATAAAACATACTTTACTTTCATTAAAAACCATTCCTTTATCATGCGATCATGCAACATACGTATACACAGATAATTTCATTATTATCTTTCATCTCATTCATTATCTTCCATTCTTTTCGTTCATTCTGTCTCCGAGTCTTTTGCGACAACATGGTCGCTCACCTCAATGGCAATCTCAATGATTGCTCGCTATCCGAGTCTTTTGCACCCCTAAGGTTGCTCACCCCAATTGCCCATCACGATAGCAAGCTATCCGAGTCTTTTGCAACAACAGGTTGCTCACCCCAAGGCAACGTCACGATAGCTCTTACTCGAGTCTTTTGCAACGACAAGGTTGCTCACCTCATAGGCAATCTAAATGATTGCACTTCATCCGAGTCTTTTGCAACACAAAGTCGCTCACCCCAATATATATGCTTGCAAGCCTTTCTTTCGTTCATTCATCTTTCATTAATGCATGCATTCTTACTTCATGTTCCTCTTTCATTATCTTTCGCTTTACATTACATAATACTTCATTCATTCATTCATTCATTCATTCATTAGTATGACATGTAAAGCTACAAGAAAGATAAGCATACATCATAATAGGGAACATATCATACACATTCATCATCATCATATAGGACAATATCATACATTCATAATATGCATAAACATGCAACATCATCATCACATCACATCATCGTGCCCTATATGCTCTCTAAGGCCATAACCATCCCCTTACATGTTCTTACGGGTTACTTTACGTCAAAACTTACATCTGCACCTTTCCCCGAAGGCCAGAAGTCAAACTACACGTTCCTTCGAGTGCAACAGCCCTATTCGGGCGTATGGACACTCTTCAGTCGCATGGTCTCCATGCGACTGAACATCATGCGACTGGACTCATGCAGATGGACATCTATGCGAATGAACATCCAATCGTGCGTATGGACCTTGTGCGAATGGGATTACTACGAATGGGCACCTATGCGACTAACCTCATGCGTATGGACTCATGCGACTAAGCCTTTATGCGACTGAAGCCTCAGTCGCACATCCCTCATGCGACTGGACTCCCAGTCGTGCGACTGAGTCCCAATCGTGCGAATGAACCTCAATCGCCCTCATTCGGCCGTATGGCCTTCATTCGGTCGCCTAGCCCTAGCTGATGCAGAATGGAGTTCATCCCGAACCCAATCTGCCATTTTCGGCCTCCAAGCTCATCCAAACCCATTCTAAGCCTAAATTAACCCTCCTGGACCTTAGGAATGCATACCATAACACCATACAAGCACACACAAGCCCGAAATCATACTCTAAACACACCATACACATCACACCCAAATGGGTCAAACACACACACACATAAAAACGGGTTTTGACATTCCAGCCCCAAAATCAGTTGAAAACAAGTAAAAGTGGGGTCCTAGAACTCACACAATCGAGCACAAAGACAAGAGCTTCGATTTGGCTTGCTACTCGACGGATTTGGACACTCGAATCACCCGAATCAACCCTTTTCTCCCTTTTCTCTTCTTTCTCTCTTCTCTCTTCTTGTGAGCTGAATTTTGTGAAGTGTGGGGAGAGTGGGCTGCCCTCTCCCTACATATATCACCACATTACACAACTTTTCTTCGTTGGCGAGTTTGGTCCCTCAACTTTGGACTTTATTCTTTTCTTTCTTCGTCAGCTTCAAAATAATAAATTTCCGGGTGTTACAAGTCCACCCCCCTTAAATAGGTTTCGTCCCCGAAACCTGTCATTCCTCGAACAAACGTGGATAATGTTGTCTCATTTCTTCCTCAGTCTCCCACGTTGACTCGGATCCCTTCCTGTGCTTCCACTGTACACGCACAAGAGGAACCACTTTATTCCTTAGCCTTTTCTCCTTTCGGTCGATGATTGCCACTGGTTGCTCCACATAATTGAGCCGTTCATCTACTTCGATATCTTCCAATGGGACAATCAAATCTTCATCTGCTAAGCACTTCCTTAGATGAGATACATGGAATGTCGGGTGAATTCCACTTAACTCATCTGGCAACTCTAGTCTATAGGCCACCTCTCCTACTCGAGCAATGATTCGGAAAGGGCCTATATACCTTGGGCTCAACTTGCCCCGCTTTCGGAAGCGAATGATACCCTTCCAAGGTGAGACCTTCAACATAACCCGGTCACCCACCTGGAACTCAATCGGCCTGCGCCTTTTATCAGCATACGACTTCTGTCTGTCTTTGGCTGCCTTCATGAAGGCTTTGATCTTCTCAAGCTTCTCAGTCGTAGCCTCGATTACCTCGACGCTCCCCAATTCCTTCTGACCAATATCACCCCAACAAACGGGTGTTCTGCATCTCCTACCGTATAGCATCTCATATGGAGGCATGCCAATGCTGGCGTGATAGCTGTTGTTATATGAAAATTCGGCTAACGGTAGGTGGTCATCCCAACTTCCACCAAAATCAATCACACATGCCCGAAGCATGTCTTCCAGTGTCTGAATGGTCCTTTCTGACTGACCATCAGTCTGGGGATGATAAGCCGTGCTGATATGCAACCTCGTCCCCATAGCGTCGTGGAACTTCTTCCAGAATTTAGATGTAAACCGGGTGTCGCGGTCCGACACGATAGACACCGGCACACCATGACGAGTCACAATCTCCTTGATGAACAGATCAGCCAACCTCTCAGATGAATATGTCTCGCGGATCGGTAGGAAGTGAGCACTCTTCGTCAAACGATCAACTATCACCCATAGGGCATCATACCCTTTCGGGGTACGCGGCAGTTTGGTAATGAAATCCATGGTGATGTGCTCCCACTTCCATTCCGGTATATCCAAAGGTTGTATCTTCCCATACGGCTTTTGGTGCTCGGCCTTCACCTGTAAGCAAGTAAGGCACTTACTCACGTACTCCACCACATCGCGCTTCATACCCGGCCACCAATAATCTTTCTTCATATCATGGTACATCTTCGTGGCACCAGGGTGAATGGAGTACCGAGTCTTGTGAGCTTCATCCATAATCTTCACCCGTAGATCCCCAAAACGAGGAATCCACACACGATCCAATCGGGTTCTAACACCGAGCGTGTTTTCTCCCAATTCTCCAACCAGACCTCTCATTCTTTCAGAGTTAAGATGATCTTCTCTCAATGCCTCATCTTGAAACTCTTTAACCTGCTTCATCACATCGGAGGTCATGATCAACTGATACGCTTTCACCCGAATCGGCTCGGGCCTCTCTTTCCGGCTAAGGGCATCAGCCACCACGTTGGCCTTGCCCGGATGGTAGTGGATCTCACAATCATAATCCTTTATAAGTTCCAACCACCGCCTCTGCCTCATGTTCAAATCCTTCTGCTCAAAGAAGTACTTCAGACTCTTGTGGTCAGTGAATATGGTGCACTTCGTCCCGTACAGATAGTGCCTCCAAATCTTCAATGCAAAGACCACGGCTGCCAGCTCCAAGTCATGAGTAGGATAATTGGCCTCATGAACCTTCAACTGTCGGGATGCATAGGCTATAACCTTTCCTCTCTGCATTAACACACACCCCAACCCCGAGTAAGAAGCATCGGAATAAACCACCAATCTTCACTTCCATCGGGTAATGACAGAACAGGAGCTTGAGTCAATCTCGCCTTCAATTCTTCAAACGCCTTCTCTTGAGCTTGACCCCATACGAACTTCACATCTTTTCGGGTCAACTTGGTTAGTGGAGAAGCAATCTTAGAAAAGTCTTGGATGAATCTTCTATAGTAGCCCGCCAAACCCAAGAAGCTACGAATCTCGGATGGCGTCTTTGGCGACTTCCATTGCATAACCGCCTCCACTTTTGCCGGGTCCACCATAATCCCATCGGGATTCACCACGTGACCCAAGAACTGAACTTCGCGCAACCAGAACGCGCACTTGGAGAATTTTGCATACAACTTCTCCCTTCTCAGCGTCTCTAGAACCTCCCGAATGTGACCGGCATGCTCTGCTTCGCTCCTCGAGTAAATCAGGATATCATCAATAAACACAATCACTGATTTATCCAACATAGGCCGACACACACGGTTCATCAAATCCATAAAAGCAGCTGGCGCATTGGTCAAACCAAAAGACATGACGAGAAACTCGTAGTGACCATAGCGCGTACGGAAAGCTGTTTTAGGAATGTCTTGCTCCTTCACCTTCAACTGATGGTAACCAGATCGAAGATCTATCCTTGAAAACCAACTGGCACCCTGAAGCTGATCGAACAAATCATCTATCCTCGGTAAGGGGTATCGGTTCTTCACTGTCAACTTGTTAGCTCGCGGTAGTCGATGCACATCCTCATACTACCGTCCTTCTTTACAAACAGGACCGGAGCACCCCAAGGAGAGATACTCGGTCTAATGAACCCCTTGTCAAGCAACTCTTGCAACTGCTCCATCAACTCTTCATTTCGGTCGGAGCCAACCGATACGGTGCCTTGGCAACAGGTTGGGCACCCGGTATCAGATCAATCTGAAACTCAATCTCTCTGTCAGGTGGCACTCCTGATAAGTCTTCCGGGAACACATCTGGAAAGTCACACACAACTGGTACATCGGCTAGTTGTGGTGTTGGCGTATCCACATCCTTTACATAGGCCAAGTAGGCACTACATCCACGCCTCATACACTTTCCCGCCACCGCCATCGAGATCACCTTTGGAATCGTAGTAACCCGATCCCCATAAACCGTCACTAAACTACCGTCAGGCGCCGACAACCGAATCATCTTCTTGCGACACACAATGTTCGCCTCGAAGTCCGCTAACCAATCCATCCCAAGAACCAAATCAAAACCACCTAAGGTCATCACAAACGGTCTAACAGGAAACTTATGACCCTCGAGCTCCACATCACAATTCTCTATCATCTCAGAAATCCTGGTAGACTTACCTATGGCAGTTTCTACATCGAAGGGCGCATCAACACATCTACTACTAACAGGCAGCTTAGCACAGAAAGCAGCAGAAATAAAACTCTTACTAGCACCCGAATCAAATAACACAGAAGCTAAAGTTTGGTTCACCAGAAACGTACCGGACACGACATCAGGGTCCGTTCTAGCTTCCTCCTGTGTCATGGTGAATGCCCTGGCGCTCGCCCTCGGTCCATCACCTCCCGTCCTCTTTGCCCCTGAACTCTCAGCCCTCGGCTTCTTACAATCTTTGAGCACGTGACCCTCTTCACCACAGTTAAAGCATCGGACCGCACGACAGTCCTTTGCCATGTGCCCCGCCTTTCCACACCTGAAGCACAGGTTCGATCCAAACCTGCACTCCCCGCTATGCTCCCGTCCACATTTACCACACCTTCTCGATCCCGCACCTGTCATAACCACACGGCGATCATCCACCCGTGCCTTCTTATTACCCATCGAGGCATTGCCCCGACCAAATCTCTTCCCTTGCCAGCCTCGTTCACCACCGCTCTTCCTGCCACCATCAGTCACCACCACCGTCCTCTCATCATACAATCTTCCCGCCAAATCCACCGCCGACCTAAACGTGCTCGGCCGGGCGGCGATCATGTGCCTGCGAATATCCGCCGGCAAACCCTGTATATACCTCTTGATCTTTCGGGACAGAGGTGTCACTTGATCCGGCACCAGACGTGCCATCTCGTTGAACTTCGTGGTGTACTGTTGGTGAGTCATGGTTCCCGCCTCCAGTTGCAGAAACTCCCTTTCAACTTTATCCATTTCCCGGTGAGGACAAAACTCCTCGATCACCATCTTCTTCAGTTCGGGCCACCTCATTCGCCCGATCGCCCGATTACCCTCTGCTTGGACAATGTTGTCCCACCAGCATAGTGCCGAGTCCACGAAGGAGTGGGTGGCAAATTTGACTTTCTGATCTTCTTGGCACTCGCTGATGTCGAGAACAGCCTCCATTTCTCTCACCCATCGGTGAGCAGCGGCAGCATTGCCATTACCGTCAAAAGTAGGGGGCTTGCATCTCATAAACACCCCGTAGTTGCAGCCTCGTGCCACCTCCCGCACAGGCTCCTCTTCCTCTTCCTCCTCATTATCGGAGAAAATAGTTTCGGGCTCCGGTTGCTCCCCCGAGGCCCGGTTTCTCTCCTTCGTTCCCCTTCCTTCACAGCTTTGATGACTTCGGTCACCACAGACGGTAAGATTGTCTGCATGACCTGATGTACTTCCTCCACAACAGCCTCCTTCACCGAGGCCCTTAAGTTCGCACTCTCATCCCCAGCTTCTGGATGAGGAGTCTCAGGTTCTGCAGGAACCTCTTTCTCAGCTCTAGGCCTTCCTCTCTTAGGGCGTGGTTCAGCAACAGGGCCATCACGGCCTCCACCCCTAGAAGCTCTAGAAGATCTACCACCAGCCATTCTCTACCACACTGAAAGATTTAAACACCAACACGGTCATTCAAGGAAACAACTCAGTTTATGTCAAGTATAGTAAGTCCCTAATTACAGTGGCCAGTTGTGATTAGCCACTTACTGTACTCTTCATACCCCAAGTATTACCTGTCCTGACTACATCAGCATTCAAATCTACATACAACACATAACATATACCATGCGCACATAAAACCGGTTAACTTTAAGAAAATACCTGATGGCACGCAGCTACTCAGTTTGGCATCCCATTCCCTTTTCCGTCCCATTCTCAGTTTAAGTTAAGGTTTATTTTGAAAGTTTACCCATTTCACTTAAACTTTGGCTCTGATACCAACTTGTAAGGCCCCGTTCCCGGGACGCTTACAGTTGGTCATTCATCGCACATAAAACGTATAATTACAATTTCATTAAGAAAACATTGCAGCGGAAACATTCAAAAATGACATCACATTTCATTATAAATACTTTTGCCAAATAATACATCATTATCCGGTTACAAAATTCATGTTTGCATTACATCACAAAAGCTATATAATTGGATGCCATCCCAAAAGAGCCGAGTAGCTTCGCCGTGCCATCCTCAGCAATCATTTACCTGCCAACTGGAAAATGCAATAAAAGTCAGCGTTGCTGAGTGAGTTCTAGTTTTAATAATAAAACATACTTTACTTTCATTAAAAACCATTCCTTTATCATGCGATCATGCAACATACGTATACACAGATAATTTCATTATTATCTTTCATCTCATTCATTATCTCCCATTCTTTTCGTTCATTCTGCCTTCCGAGTCTTTTGCGACAACATGGTCGCTCACCTCAATGGCAATCTCAATGATTGCTCGCTATCCGAGTCTTTTGCACCCCTAAGGTTGCTCACCCCAATTGCCCATCACGATAGCAAGCTATCCGAGTCTTTTGCAACAACATGGTTGCTCACCCCAAGGCAACGTCACGATAGCTCTTACTCGAGTCTTTTGCAACGACAAGGTTGCTCACCTCATAGGCAATCTAAATGATTGCACTTCATCCGAGTCTTTTGCAACACAAAGTCGCTCACCCCAATATATATGCTTGCAAGCCTTTCTTTCGTTCATTCATCTTTCATTAATGCATGCATTCTTACTTCATGTTCCTCTTTCATTATCTTTCGCTTTACATTACATAATACTTCATTCATTCATTCATTCATTCATTCATTAGTATGACATGTAAAGCCACAAGAAAGATAAGCATACATCATAATAAGGAACATATCATACACATTCATCATATCATCATATAGGGCAATATCATACATTCATAATATGCATAAACATGCAACATCATCATCAACATCATCATCATCGTGCCCTATATGCTCTCTAAGGCCATAACCATCCCCTTACATGCTCTTACGGGTTACTTTACGTCAAAACTTACATCTGCACCTTTCCCCGAAGGCCAGAAGTCAAACTACACGTTCCTTCGAGTGCAACAGCCCTATTCGGGCGTATGGACACTCTTCAGTCGCATGGTCTCCATGCGACTGAACATCATGCGACTGGACTCATGCAGATGGACATCTATGCGAATGAACATCCAATCGTGCGTATGGACCTTGTGCGAATGGGATTACTACGAATGGGCACCTATGCGACTAACCTCATGCGTATGGACTCATGCGACTAAGCCTTTATGCGACTGAAGCCTCAGTCGCACATCCCTCATGCGACTGGACTCCCAGTCGTGCGACTGAGTCCCAATCGTGCGAATGAACCTCCAATCGCCCTCATTCGGCCGTATGGCCTTCATTCGGTCGCCTAGCCCTAGCTGATGCAGAATGGAGTTCATCCCGAACCCAATCTGCCATTTTCGGCCTCCAAGCTCATCCAAACCCATTCTAAGCCTAAATTAACCCTCCTGGACCTTAGGAATGCATACCATAACACCATACAAGCACACACAAGCCCGAAATCATACTCTAAACACACCATACACATCACACCCAAATGGGTCAAACACACACACACATAAAAACGGGTTTTTGACATCTTCCAGCCCCAAAATCAGTTGAAAACAAGTAAAAGTGGGGTCCTAGAACTCACACAATCGAGCACAAAGACAAGAGCTTCGATTTGGCTTGCTACTCGACGGATTTGGACACTCGAATCACCCGAATCAACCCTTTTCTCCCTTTTTCTCTTCTTTCTCTCTTCTCTCTTCTTGTGAGCTGAATTTTGTGAAGTGTGGGGAGAGTGGGCTGCCCTCTCCCTACATATATCACCACATTACACAACTTTTCTTCGTTGGCGAGTTTGGTCCCTCAACTTTGGACTTTATTTCTTTTCTTTCTTCGTCGGCTTCAAAATAATAAATTTCCGGGTGTTACACTGGGCCCGGGGTGTGACAGATTGGTATCAGAGCCAAAGGTTGTAGAGAAGTAGGTCTGCTTCGCGAGACCTAAACTACAACCATATGAACCCTATAGGACCACCATTGTAAGAAGACTTTTCCGAGTTTAGTTAAGCCAAGGTTATAGGAAAGTGGGTTTACTTCGAGATACCTAAGCTACAACCATAAATAGGACCAGCCTGGTAGGTTGTTTCCATGAATTAGTGATCTAAAGCTTACAACAGAATAGAATCCATTAAGGACACTCGTCTTTAATCCGTATACCTCATGGGATAGATACTGTTAAGAATTCCCTACCCTATAAGAAACCTTGTTGCATTAGGGTACTACCTATGATAGGTGCACCCGAGTAAAACTAAGAATATTTGAAATCTTCCAGAGTTGACTACTAAGACCCCTGAGCACTGGGACTAGGTATATTATGAATCAAAGATGTGCAGGTATATTAAGACTTAAATTCTTGGGAGATACTTATCTGATTGCATAACTGACTTTTGACACTATATGAAACAACAGGTATTATTTTTAATACTTGATACAACATGTGTCGTTACATGAGACAACTGCTTTAGTGATACTTGTTTATATGCTTCATTCATATGATGATACTTGCTGGAATACAGTGATAGGATAGCAACCATGATGCCTTTTTGTTTGATCTGCTCCCTATTATTGCTTGTACCTGATTGCTCGATACCTGGTTGTTTGAACTGTACTTTGAAAATGGTTGGGTTAGCAAGAATGTTAGTATAACTAGAATCTAAATGTGCTTAATTGCAGATGATGACCAAATAAAAATTTTAACTCCAGGACCTAATTACACAAAACTTGAAACTTATGAGGGGAACAACTAGAATGATAGTGTAAGGTAAATTGACGATTACGGGTGCACACGTAATGGTGAATTTACAGGTACCCTTGAATTCTGGTGGGCCCTGTCATGTAAACTAATGTCAAGGTATAACACTCAAGGAACTAGAACATTCGAGATTAAACACCAATATCCAATATATATTCAACAATTACAGATTTAAAACTTCCATGCTGAGAGAAACCATTTAACTCTTGAAGAGCTACCAAGGACGATATTGTAGTAATTATCCCTTTTCTTTCTCTCTCTTTCTTTGTTCTGCTCTCCTATCGGTAGTATAATGAGACAACTATCCAACCCAGGAGATCATCAAATGTTGTTTCAAACCCATCCAGTTTGGTGCCGAAAGTATGGCACTTCACCTAAGTTGTCTGTGTACTTTAGCCGCGCTATTTTTCGCGATGTCTGAAAATTTCTTCCTACCTAGCATAGGACTCGACAAAACTTCCTTAACATAGTAAGGGACCCTCTAACATAATGGTTGCAGCCGAGAAGATACCGGAGTAACAGATTTATGAGAAGCACCTATTGTGATTAATGGCATAGAGGACTTGTCACTTCTTTCTTCCCTAGTAGCACACACTTCATAGGACATTCTGGAGTCTAGAATACCTCTGATCTTTTCTTAAAGTCCTTGATGAATATAACTTTCTACACCTATTCATGGTAATAGAACCCCTAAACCCAATCACTATTCTTATTATCCGCTTTGATAATAATTAACCATCGTTTTTTTTTCATAGTACTATGCTTGTGAAATCCTTCATCATCCTCAACCGTTAGTCACCTGGTGACAAACTTCGATCGTAACATAAGTTGAACTATTTTGACCATGCTTTTAACTGGCCGTGTTCTTGGTAACCTTTCGAGTGCCAGAATAAGTAGGAAATGAAACCTCATCCTATAGCCCCGATTTCCGCAAAGATAATTAGCCCGTGTGCCAAAGTTATTTGCCGAGAAAATTTGATCTTCGAGCTTTCGAAGCAAAAATCTGAGTCTACAACATTGGTGAATTCCCTGATTTCACACATTTTGTTCCAGACTTATTCTTTATTAAACTCTTGGACTAATGAATGGTGATGAATCCGCGAGTCATCTCTACCTCGAGAGTTCTACTATTTGGGTGATGAATTCGTGAAGCGAGAGCAAAGATCACAAAGTTAGATTACAATCCTGATGTTATATAAGAGGTTAATAGAGTGGTAGATAGTTCCCTGTCTACTAATAAGCACCTTAACGATGTTTTAGAACCCTATCAAGTCATGATGCCGGTGATAACAAATAATTCATGCGGGAAGACTCTCAGTTGGACCTGAGAGGAATGTGTTGCTCCAAAAGATGTATTAGGAAGCACAGAAGATCAGCTACAAGAAATCTCATGTGTTAAATCACTTGAGGTCCAACTACGACGTAGTAATGAACATGCAGAAGATAGTAGGCGAGAAAGACCAGCACAGCAATCACCAGTCGTAAGCATTAAATATTTTCCCCTCTAAGTTTCTAAACCTTTTATAGAGCAATTCGCCAATAGCATACCCTAATAAACTCCGTACGTTGAAATCCGAGCCAAAAGGTTTACTATCATACTTCAGTGGAACAAATTGATAGGCCTATAAGTAACTAGGTTTTAGATGAGGTTACTTGTTGCACGAATGGACCCCCTACAGGATACGGTTACTTGGAGAAAGGGAAGCGAGAAAGAGGTCATCTAGAAGGTTGACCTTGATTGGGAAGCACTACAAGGTAATTAGTGGAAGCATATACAACGATTCTGTAGATAAGATAACAGAAGGAGTTGCCCTAAAGGAAGGTGAATCGGAGAGAAGCAGTAAGGTATGGTGGTATGAAATTCGAAGCATCTTAAGAAGCTCGTGGAAGGAAGGGAGATCTTACAACTATTAGATAAAAGGTTCATAAGACATAGTGTCTCACATTGAAGAACCCTAATACACTTTGAGGGAAGTGGAATGGAATGCTCTTAATATGGACAAACTATCAAGAGTTGAACAAAGTTACCTAGAAGAAGTGATAACCCCTTTTCCAGAATTGTTAACCTGCTTAATCAGTTGTAAGATACTGACTACACTTCTAATGCTATCAGCCGGGCATATAAGTGATAAAGACATTACCAAGGATTGCATTCAAAATACATTAGAAACAATATGAAAATCACATTCAAGGTTGTTTGGGCTGGCTCACACACCCACAGTATCCATGGGCCTGATGAATGGGATTCAGTAAGTCATACTTAGGCATGCTTGTTATCTCGACATTGCTAATAGCATGAAATTCGAGACAGTTCGCTAAAATTTAGGGCTATCTAAGTCCGAGAAGTAGTAAAGACTCATTAAGTTATGTCAACGTTTAGGGATAAGCGAAAATTTAAGGAGGATCAATAAAAGCTTCACTCGTGCAGCTATACAACTGGCATCGTAATCCCAGGAATATGCCAAATTCGCTTGGACACGGATTAGAAGGCTTCAGATGTGTGTTGGTGCAATGATGCAATACAAGCTTGTAGCCGCCCGACAATTTAAGAAACACGTGAAGAGTTACATTATACAGAAAACTGGAACTATGGGGCGCGACTTTTACAAAATAAAATATGCATTCGGATACATTAGCTGTACTACTCTCCCGACTACCCATTAGAATACTAGTTCAAACATCATAGGGTGATCATCAATCGGTAATATCAGCCGCATTGACAAGTGGGGATAGGAGGCCGTCATCCGCATTTGTCCTAAGACACTCGCATTTCTAAATGTGAGAGAACAATTCTTGGCCGCGTTTGTCTCTACTTACCCGCATTGATGGATGCGGATAGCCTACCATTAGGCTTTTCTTCTACTGACTTCACCCGTATCATCGCGAACTTGCGAATTCTTCCAACGTCAGTTCACAAGAGCTTATGGCACATCCTGTATGGGAAAACTCTCGACATATGTAAGTTAAGATAGGTGGAACTACTCGAAGACTAGGATTATCGCCTGCAGTATTGTTCCGCAGTAGGAAGGCTGGAAAAGTAGTGAACTTTTTGTTTGACCTAACCTATTCGTTCCTATTAATCGTGAAAATTTCTTAGTTTTAGCTTTATGGGAATAATCATGCGGTTCCTAAATGTTAATCTATACTCCTTGGAGAACCCACATCCTCCTTGATCTGAAGACTTTAATCTATAACATCTTATGACCTATTACCTTATGATTCTAAGGAGTTAATAGTGCCGTGTAGCCGACTTGACTATTAAGTCCAATTGAAGGCATACACATCAACATCTGATACTTCACAACCTTTCGTAAGACTCTCCGTGAGGACGGTGATATTGCCAAAATTTTAGTATTTGTTTCCTTGCTAGATCTACCTAGTAGGATTGTGCATTGAACCTCAGTGGAGAATCTCTTCTTGTTAATTTTGTTCAAGTGTTAAATGACCTGATTGTGAAGCCAAAAATCCATTCATGAACCGACTCTCTGATTTTGTCAAACATGTTCTAACGTTGGGATAATTACTTGAATCTAAATCAAACCCTGTTGTTTGATGCATAATCGACAACTTTCGCCCTGGAATGCTCAGCTAAATAACTTTAAAATCCTCAAGACTCATACTACGAGTGTATCACACTCGGAAACAATATTAGCGATACAAAAATTTCGAGGACGAAATTTCTTTAAGGAGGGGAGAATGTAACACCTCTGAAATCTAGCCCAATTAGAAAACTTTATGTATTATAGGACCCAATAAAGGTCCGGATTGAATTGGGCTTACCAAAGAAAGCTTGGAAAAGAAACTAGCCTTTTTAGGCCCAATAGGCCCAATAAGGGCCCAAACTTATAAACAAGGCCCATTTAAGGCCCAATACCCATTTACCATCTAATTAAATAAGTGATCATAAGATAATAAATTAAATTGTGATTCGAAGCAACTACGATAAGAATCCAAACCAAAAACAGATTCAAAACCTATACCGTGTAAAGTCCAGTAATCTAACGCGTACTAACGTCTAATTTACATCGGAACATACTTATAATGGTTTATACTCTTTTAAAATCATTGTTAGTCATGATGCATACTGTAAACAGTACTTGCTAAAAGATCCTAAACAAACGTGTATAATCAGCTATGATACGTCGGAAAAACGCGAATACCGGATACTCCGGCATTTAACGGACATCTGACACGACAACTGAGCCCTATAACGTCATAAATGTTTATCTAATTATTATATATTTATTATCATATTCTAAATTAGATAGTGAGACGGTTATCCAGGAGCAATGTGGTTCGAGTCGCGACTGAAGCGTGGACCGGCCTGAGTATAGGTCAAACCCGAGAGTTTGACCATAAAAATACCGAATTGTTTTATTTCAAGCTGAAGTAATTAGATAAATCTATTATAGGTTTTCTAACGAGGTTTTATCCAAAAGACCGTTCAATACGCGATAACGTAGTTTCGGGACGTATACGCGATTTTTAAATCAAGCCCACTCCAAAACCCTAGGTATAAAAGCAAACTATTCTCTCATTTCTCACTTGCAAACCCTAAAAACACACTAAAATGCTCTCAAGAGCTGCTGCAGCCAACCTCGCCGGAGCAGGAGGCTCCACGGCGGCGGCACGGCGGCGGCGCAGCGGCGGCGCGGCGGTTTCCGGCCAAGTCTTGGCCTACCCCCCCTAATCTCGACCTCCTGATCACGATGGTCGTGGCGGTTTCTTCTAATTCGCAACGGTGTGGAAGATATGGAAGAAAGAAGGCACCGGCGGCTAGGGTTCCGACGAGTTTTCAGGCCGCCGGCGCAGGCGACTGGCGGCGAGTGGCGGCGAGTGCCACCCATGCTCTTCTTTGTCTCGATGAGATCTTTCCAACGGTGGTAGCGGCATTGTCTAACTCTTAACGGTTTGAAAGTTATGGGCGTTCGAAGATGACGGCAGCAAGGTTTTGGTGATGAAGGTGGCTGTCGCGACGGTGGCTGATGTTGTGGGCAGCGGTGGTCGACCGGTGGCTCCCGAAGGTGGCGGTTGTGGTGATGGCAGCTGTGATAGTTGGCTGTGATTTATGGTTGTCGGGTTTAGGTGGTGATTAAGGCAAGAATCTTGAGGTTTGATTCACTGTTTTGTTGGCTAGAAGATTGTAGATGGTCAATCTATCATGCATGCTTGATTTTATGATGAAATAGTCGAAGATATGGAGGGGCGGCACCGTTCCAGCAGGTTTTCTGGTGACCCGGTGGCTACCGGCCATGGTAGTGGCGGCCTAGGGCTAAGGATGTTGATGGTGCATGATGGTAAGGACTAGTGGTGGTAAGAATCATAGTCGAGGTGTTTGGTAACGTATGTTGTGGTTAAAGTTGTGTTTGGTTATGAGATAACAAAATAATAGTGATGTATGTAATCTTGGTGTGGTTTTGGTTAGGTTTAACTTTGGTCAAAGCTGGTCAAACTGGTCAATGGACAGTCAACGCGATGCGGGTCGGATCAAGTGAATTCTAGGACACGATGCGGGAGCGTTAGGTATAATCGTGCGTTAGACATCCATATACGTGAATATAATGGTCATATATATATATATATATATATATATATATATATATATATATATATATATATATATATATATATATATATATTATCTTGTGTGGGTTGAGCTTGAAAAATGTATAAAATGTTAACTAGTTATAAACCATCATGAATGGATACGTAAATTTGAAATAACATGGGCAATCGCATAATGAAAAACAACATTGGAAAAGTATTTACATGAACAAAGATATTAGAAATACATATATGAAGTTATCTAATCCCGTGACATATAAAAATCCTTACAAGACGTATAGATGATTAATATATATAAAATGCAATTGTACATACCTATGTTTATATATATATATATATATATATATATATATATATATATATATATATATATATATATATATATATATATATATATATATATATATATATATATATATATATATATATATATATATATATATATACAATGGATAATTTAGGTTAACCGATGTTCACTCATAATTATTTAAGACTTATAATTCTATACTAATCCATCGTCTTATTATTATTAATAATCGGTAATCTTGTTATTATTGGAATAAATATTAATTGTATCACCCTTTTTTATTCAATATAACGACAACTATTATTGATATTCAAATTATTCTAACATCATATTAACTACATTATTGGTAGAAATATATCTATATAACTATGAATTATGGATGAATCTTTGAAGGTGTACTTACACTTATTGTTTAAAATATATTTTTGGTTCGCACTAAACGCGTTAAGAAGAATTTAATCATATCTATCCGTGAACCATCTAAGTAATGCATAAATAAACTAAGCATTTTAATGACCTAAGTGAGGCAGTCTTAAAAAGTATATATATATATGCTATGCATGTGAAAATAACATAACATCATGACATAAGAGTTTAATTCATAATATTTGATGCATTTTAGATTGCTTTTACTACCAATCAATTAGAGGTTTGACTACATGCATACCTATGCAAGTATTGAAGGGTTTGTTAGAACACAAAAACATAGTCTAACCTTTTAAACTTTTCAGAAAACGCAGCGGAGGTATAGGATTATAACAAGTTTATAATCTGAAATTTTCGTGTTCTAAGTGTGGTTTTAAGATGGAAAACAAAACCCAAATCAATAGGATCTTAAATATATGAATGGAACAAGCTATGAACCTACAAAACGTGCATAAAATCACAGCTTGAACAAGCTGTGATATCTACCTTTTCAGCAGCAAAATCGACTTGAGATGATAGGTTTTGGATGCTTGAATCGACCAAGAACTCAATGTAGAGATCCTCAAGCTAGTATACCCAAGCTTGTATGCAACCCACCTTCTAGTTAGGAAGAATAACACCACCAAAAAGCCAAATGAAACCTCTTTTTTCTGCTGAAAATCCGTAAGGATTAGAGAGAGAGAGAGAGATTGTGTTTTTGGTAAAATTGCATGAATGAATGATGGAGAGCATTGAGTGTGTGTATGTATTAAAGTGTTGTCAATTTTCAAGAGGAAAATTGGACCAATCCCAAGCAAGGGGCGGCCAAGACCAAAAAAAAATTCAAAACCCATTTCCCTCTTAAAATTTATAACACATTACACATTGTTACTTGTCATATGTCACATAATAAAAGGTTACTTTCTAGACCAAATTTAAAATGTGACATATGTGCTCTTTAATTAAACAATTTTAATTAAAGTAACAAGAATAACAGTAACCTCATCAACAAATTATCCTAACAATTTGTTCCATCTCATATGCAATTTATTTCGAAAACCCATTTTCTAAATTGGTGTTAATATTTAATTGCATGATCATATCATCAATTAAATATAAATTGGTGTTTGCCAAGCTTGTTATTGGGTATAACCCGACTTGGATCATAACGTACTAACCACATCAATATTCTAAGTGTCTTGGGCACATAGAATCCAACAATCTCCCACTTGCCCAAGATTCATAGAAGATTGATGCAAGCAGTAAATACCGCCTAACAACGGTTCACTACCCTTAATACGCATGACTTGTAGCCATTCAATAACATCATCCCTTTCAAGTACCCTACTTGAAATGATTTAGGTGAATCAATCATCTATCCTTTTGTTACAGATGTCATGTTAAATCCAAGGACACAGAATGATCATTCCTTGTTGATTTAACTTAATCAGGCCTTAGACATCTAACTCTCAACGAATAAGAGGAACAAATTCCATCTTGACTACATACGTTTCTCACAAACACCTCGTGTTATACCTGAACATATCCTTATGTACTGTCCATTATTTCAGGACAGTGAAGAATAGGCTCAAGGTGTAATACTTGGTGAATATCAAAACCCAATATGTGTCTCAGGTCTGAGGATACCAAATGATATTCGCCTTTACTCAAAATTACTTATGATCAATCAATAAGATTCCATGTAGTAAAATTTGAGATGCGGGTTAGTCCAATATTTGTATCCCACAAATATCTATGAACCTTGGTAGCAACCCATTGCTCTATATTCATCCTTATGAATATCAACCAATCCAAGTTCATAATAATCTTACTTTCACACTTGTTCCCACAAGTATGAGCGACTACGGACATTTTAGAGTAAACAATTTACTCATGGATAAAACATGCTAAATTGGAACATTAATTGAAACATTATAACCAAATAATTTTATTCAAATAATAAAGAGTTCCACATATCCAAATACAAAATGTACAGATCAAATCCAATCACTAGAATATCGAAGTCCCATGGCACAAGTATGACATTCATGCTTTGCCTTTTCAAGGAGCTTCGTGAGAGGATCCGCAATGTTTTGATCCGTGTGAACTTTGCGAATACATATCTTTCCCTTTTCAACTTCATCTCGTATGTAGTTGAATCTCCGCTCAATGTGCCTAGTCTTTTGATGAGCACGGGGTTCCTTGATTTGTGCAATCGCACCCTCGTTATCACAAAAGATCTCTAGGGGGTCCTGAATGGAAGGGACTACCCCTAGATCGGCAATGAATTTCTTCAACCATGCAGCTTCTTGAGCTGCCAATGAGGCGGCAACGTATTCTGATTCTGTAGTCGATAGAGCCACCACATCCTGCTTGGAGCTCTTCCAAGAGACAGCTCCTCCATTCAGAATGAAAATGTATCCCGATTGTGATCGTGAATCGTCACGATCGGTTTGGAAACTTGCATCCGTGTAACCTTTTACAACGAGCTCCTCGTCACCAGATCCATAGATCAGGAACATATCTCTTGTCCTCCTTAGGTACTTAAGTATGTTCTTAACAGCCATCCAATGACTGTTTCCAGGATTTTGCTGGTAACGGCTTATCATGCTCAAAGCGCATGACACGTCCGGTCGAGTGCATATCATTGCATACATGATGGATCCAATAGCAGATGCATATGGGATTGCCTTCATTTTATCTTGCTCATCCTTTGAGCTTGGACATTGAGTCGTACTCAATATCGTTCCTCTTTGAATAGGTACGGTACCTTTCTTAGAGTTCTCCATCTTGAACCTTTTCAAGACTTTATCAATGTATGCACTTTGATTCAAACCAATCAACCGCCTTGATCTATCCCTATAGATCTTTATTCCCAGAATATAGGCGGCTTCACCAAGATCCTTAATGGAAAAACAATTTCCAAGCCAGGTTTTTACACCTTCCAAGGTTGGAATGTCATTTCCAAATAGTAGTATGTCATCAACATACAATACTAGGAAAGTTATTATGCTCCCACTAGCCTTCTTATACACACAAGCCTCATCAGCGTTTTTGATGAAGCCAAATTTCTTGACCTCCTCATCAAAACGATGATTCCAGCTTCTCGATGCTTGTTTCAATCCATAGATTGATTTCTTTAACTTGCATACTTTGTTAGGATGTTTTGGATCAACAAAACCTTCAGGCTGAACCATATAGACATCTTCCTCAAGATATCCATTTAGGAAAGCGGTTTTGACATCCATTTGCCAAATCTCATAATCATAATGAGCAGCTATGGCAAACAATATCCTTATAGACTTTAGCATCGCAACAGGTGAGAAGGTTTCATCATAATCAACCCCTTGAGTTTGAGTGAAACCCTTTGCTACAAGTCTAGCTTTATAAGTATCCAAGTTTCCATGCATATCGGTTTTCTTCTTGAAAACCCACTTACTTCCAACTACCTTGGAATTAAGAGGTGGTACAACAAGTTCCCAAACTTGATTGTCATACATGGATTGCATCTCAACGTTCATGGCCTCAAGCCATTTGTCACAATCCAAATTGGACACTGCATCATGGTATGTGGTTGGTTCATTTGAATCTACCACATAGCATCCATCCATGAAAAATCCGTATCTTTCAGGTGGATTACTAGTTCTACCACTTCTGCGAACGTTTTGCGTGTATTGATCAACCATTTGATCATCCTCAACATCCCCATGTTGAGTGCTAGTTTCAACCAAACGTGCATCGGGTTGTGGTTCTTGATCCTCCTCAAGATCCACTGTTCTACTGCTAGTTCCTTCCATAAGGAACTTTGCTTCTAAGAACTCACCCTTTCTGGCAACAAACACCTTTTGTTCCAGTGGATCATAGAAATAATATCCCATAGAATCTCTAGGATATCCAATAAAGATACACTTGGTGGATCGGACTTCCAATTTGTTTGGGGTGGGAGTCTTAACATAAGCCTCACAACCCCAGACCCTTAAGTATGATAGGGATGGAACCCTTCCATGCCATATCTCAAAAGGTGTCCTTTCCACCTTTTTGGTTGGGGCCATATTTAGAATACGGGCCGCGGAGAGCAAAGCGAAACCCCAAAATGATAGAGGTAATGAGCTTCTAGCCATCATAGATCGAACCATATCCAATAAGGTTCGATTCCTCCTCTCAGACACACCATTATGTTGTGGTGTTCCAGGTGGAGTGAGTTGTGAGACAATCCCACAACTCCTAAGATGATCTTGAAAAACATCACTTAGGTATTCACCTCCTCTATCGGTACGGAGAACTTTAATTGACTTGTTGAGTTGATTTTCAACTTCATTCTTGAAGATTTTGAACATTTCAAAAGCTTCATCTTTGTGCCTTAATAAGTACACATACCCATAGCGACTATAATCGTCGGTAAAGGTAATGAAGTATCTTTCACCATTCCTAGTCATTGGCTTAAAAGGACCACATACATCCGAATGTATGATTCCTAATAAATCTTTTGCCCTTTCATTAGTTCCACTAAAGGGTGCCTTAGTCATCTTTCCTTGTAAACAAGATTCACAAACATCAAATGAATCACATTCATTTGTTTTTAAAAGACCATTCTTTTGAAGTGTTTGTAAACGTTTCTTGTTTATATGGCCAAGACGACAATGCCAAAGATAGGTATCACTCAAGTCCAACTTGAGTTTCTTGGTGTTAGTTTGGTACAATGAGCTATTTAAAGTATTTTCATGAACCAATTCATAAATACCATTAATGGGAATAGCTTTAAAATAGAACATACCATTTAAAGAAACATGAATATCATTTTCAATAAAGGATAATACATATCCAAATTGTTTTAACAGGGCTACAGAGATAATATTCCTAGTCAAACTAGGAGCATACAAAACATTGTTCAAAATCACTTCCAAACCATTTGGAAGTTTCAAGATGTAGTCACCACGGGCTTCAACTTGAACTTTAGCCCCATTGCCCATGTAGAGGCTTACATCCCCTTTCTTGAAGTCACTACTTCTTTTGAACCCCTGCAACAAATTGCAAATGTGAGTTCCACATCCGGTATCTAATACCCATGTGTTAGAGGATATCATGTTTAAATCAATATGGATCATGTATATTGTACCTGAGGTCTGCCCGGCATCCCTCTTTGCTTTCAACTCTTGGAGATGGACAGGACAATTCCTTGCCCAATGTCCTATCTCCCCACACTTGAAGCATGGGTCGTTAGTAGCAACCTTTTGCTTTTTCTCTTGTGGTTTGGGTGGTACCCTTACCACCCCTTTCCCTTTTCCCCAAACGGGTCCCTTACCCTTGGCAACCTTTGCCTTGGGTGCGGGATAAGGCCTTTTCTTGTTCCCACCTTCATTGATGGTGAGAACGGGTAAAACCCTTTTACCCATGGCCGCCTCGGCCGTTTTGAGCATTGAGTGAAGCTCACCAATGCTTTTGTCCCAAGCATTCATGTTGTAGTTCAACACGAATGTCTCGAACTTCTTGGTTAGGCCATTTAGGATCAAATCCGTGGCCAACTCCTTCGAGACGGGGCAGTTTAGCCTCTCGAGGCGTTCAATATGACTTTTCATCTTAAGTACATAAGATGAAACATATTGGTTGTCGTCCATACGACATGCATGGAGTGCTCGAACCGTTTCGAAGCGCTCAACCCTCGCTTGCTGTTGGAACGTTTCCTTCAGCTGGGTTATCATGTCATAAGCTCCGTGATGTTCATACTCCTTTTGGAGATCCGGAGTCATGCTCGCTAGCATGAGACAAGACACTTGGACGGAGTCCTCAGTGTACTTCAACCAATCGTTGAAGGCCTCCTGATCATCCTCGCTAGGTTGATCGGGGATAGGGTCGTCTAAAACATACGATCTTCTCTCTTGCTTGAGAACAATTCTCAAGTTTCGATACCAATCGATGAAGTTGTTATGATTTAGACGTTCCTTTTGGAGGATCGCTCGTAGTGATTGGTTTGACGCGGACGAGTTATCGTGATTTTCATTATTGGTGGCCATCTACAAAATTTAACAAAGATCAATTTTAGTATTTTCGATATTGCTAATTTTAATATTTAATGCCTTTTAAGGACAATTTTATATTAAAATCTAGAACCCAACATTACATTTAAATTGTGGTTAGGTGACCTTTATCCCACGTTTTAAATTAATAAGGTGGTCAACGTTTGACGATTGCAACCATTTGCAACTTCTAGAAATATGGGATCGACTTAAAACATCATATGTAAAGTCGGCATGTTAACCCCATCAACACCATTTGGAAACCACATCGTAGGTGATCCATTTGACATGATTTGCAAATCAAGACACCCTACTTACACCCACGTGTGAGTTTGCCAAAACAAGTGGTTAGGTGACCTTTATCCCACAAATAAGGCATTCTCACCTCAAGTCACAAGTTCCCTCAAAATGGTTAGGTGACCTTTATCCCACTAAGAGTTCCCAAGTGACTCAAGTGTTGTGTAAAAGGACGGTGTTGATCTTGTTTGGAAAAAAAGTTTTAGAGGTTTCAAAATACAAGTTTAGAAAACTCTATGTACTTGTATTTGCATGCTTTCAAATACAAGGTACCTTATGGTTCTTTGATTAAAACCTATTTTAATCCTTAAAATCATTAAATAATTTTAATAACCTTTTATTAACCTTTAAGAACCATCAATTTTCAGCTTGTTAAGTTTGTTAATTAGTTTGCTTTGAATATCCAAATATCAACCAAACAATCAAGACAACAAACAATCAACCAAGCATAAACATTAACAATCATATGTGCATAACCATAGCCCTTATGTTGACAACACTTGTTTGCCATCACAAGTGTTGTCTTTGGTCTTTCTAAGGGTCAAACATATCATAAAGGTTCCAAGAACCTCCCACTAGAAACCGCATCCAAATGCTCCATGTTTCTTGTGTCTTTGTGTCCATCTTTGGGTCTTGATCTTGTACATCTTCCTTTTACAAAATTGTATCCTAATACATTTTTCTAGTAAAGGAAATGAACCTAATCTATTATTACATAACCAAATGAATGAATAATTACAACCCAAATGAATAAACACAAATATTACAACCAAATTGAATGAATAAAACAACCACTTGAATCATCCAAACAACACAAGGCCACAAGCTAGGTTATGCACTTTAACAACCAATGATCAAATCATCAAAATATATCATTAATCCCCACTTAAAACCTTCAAATTTCAGCCAACATAAACTGAAATTTTGGTTTTAAATATTGTCCAAACAATCAACATATATATCTTTCAAGGTTTAATCACAAGCATGTGTGATGTAACCTTGAAAGTTGGGGATTTCAATAAGACATAATATTTCAGCCCAAAACCAGCCTATAACATGTCTAATATCATCTTTTAAAACCAATTTCAAAAGATGAATCAAGCAAGCCATCCATATAACCGGCTCTTGATGCCATTGAAGGGTTTGTTAGAACACAAAAACATAGTCTAACCTTTTAAACTTTTCAGAAAACGCAGCGGAGGTATAGGATTATAACAAGTTTATAATCTGAAATTTTCGTGTTCTAAGTGTGGTTTTAAGATGGAAAACAAAACCCAAATCAATAGGATCTTAAATATATGAATGGAACAAGCTATGAACCTACAAAACGTGCATAAAATCACAGCTTGAACAAGCTGTGATATCTACCTTTTCAGCAGCAAAATCGACTTGAGATGATAGGTTTTGGATGCTTGAATCGACCAAGAACTCAATGTAGAGATCCTCAAGCTAGTATACCCAAGCTTGTATGCAACCCACCTTCTAGTTAGGAAGAATAACACCACCAAAAAGCCAAATGAAACCTCTTTTTTCTGCTGAAAATCCGTAAGGATTAGAGAGAGAGAGAGAGAGATTGTGTTTTTGGTAAAATTGCATGAATGAATGATGGAGAGCATTGAGTGTGTGTATGTATTAAAGTGTTGTCAATTTTCAAGAGGAAAATTGGTCCAATCCCAAGCAAGGGGCGGCCAAGACCAAAAAAATTCAAAACCCATTTCCCTCTTAAAATTTATAACACATTACACATTGTTACTTGTCATATGTCACATAATAAAAGGTTACTTTCTAGACCAAATTTAAAATGTGACATATGTGCTCTTTAATTAAACAATTTTAATTAAAGTAACAAGAATAACAGTAACCTCATCAACAAATTATCCTAACAATTTGTTCCATCTCATATGCAATTTATTTAGAAAACCCATTTTCTAAATTGGTGTAAATATTTAATTGCATGATCATATCATCAATTAAATATAAATTGGTGTTTGCCAAGCTTGTTATTGGGTATAACCCGACTTGGATCATAACGTACTAACCACATCAATATTCTAAGTGTCTTGGGCACATAGAATCCAACAAGTATCACACTTAAAGAATCTGCATAAACGATATAAATATTAATAGAAAATCCAATACTATAATCGAAACACTAAAGATTTCTAATATCATCAATAATAATTATCTATAAAGATTGGAATCCCTATTATCAACTGATTATTGTTACAATCATTGTACAAAGAATCATTACTCGAATAAAGGCACTTATTAACCTAATAAGCGCGAATTAGTACATAACAAATGATAATTTCACAAGAGCTAATGTACATCAATGATACTAATCGTTAACTTTAAGTTAACTAAAGAGCTCAACTGCACGCATGTAATGACATCGTGCTAATTCTAAACATGAATCTCATATGTTCTAATTAGGATTGCTTTGTTGGTGACCTTCACATTTCTTTACCGAGTTCAGAATTTATATAAGGATACCATGTGAGTTCTAGTGATTCCCCCTTTTTGCTACTGTTTTGGGGTGAAGCATGCTCTATTATTTTTGAACTATAATTATGCTTTACTTGATGATTGTATGTGGGATTTATGGTTACCTGCTGATACTTATATCATGATCATTAATTCTTTCGTGAACAGCTTGTTTTATATGAATAGATCTATTTGGGGAATCCCCCACACACAGTGGCTTCCGTTCCAGGAAGGTTACCCCACTGAGATCCTAAGGGGTCGTTTGTGGCATGTAACAGGTTTTGTTAAGAAACTATGGTGAACCATCCAGGCAGGTAGGGTTCACTGGTTTGGGGCTCAGTTCTTCCTTCGGGAATATCCGGTTAAACATAACTTTAGAAGAGGCCAACCGGGACTGAGTGCAGGGTTGATTATGATTTTTCTCCCACGATGTTGAAACTATGATTCATTCATTTTTATCAAATGAGGATTTGTTAAATTCTTTTTGTTTTTAAACTTTAAGCACTTGAACTCACCAACTTTATGTTGACACAAAATCTTTTGAGCATGTCTTTCAGTACAGCTAGGTAGATTAGCCGAGCTATAGAAGATATCCGAATCCGAAGCAGGAAGTGAGGGTAGGTGTTGAAGGAAAAAGGTCGAGCCTAGAAGCCTTAGTTACTGAAGCCTCAAGAAATATTGACAAAGAGATAGGTCATGATGCCCATGGATTGTAGATTGAGGCACCTTGTAAACTGAAACTAAACCCATATCCTAATATAAATATTGTGAGATGCATTATATTAAACCATTTAGTTTCCGCTGCATTTTGGTTGTTGTTTACCAATCGTTACGTCCCGCCTCTGGGCCCGGGGTGTGACATCTTCAAGGGTAGAATACCCAACATATTATACACTTACACATCAAGTGAGTTTTTTTCCATACCCCTTTTTGTTTATTTTTACACTTTGGGGTGAAACATGTTACCTTATGATTATTGCACTCGTAAACTCGTTTGAATCTTGTAAACACTTGAGCAATTCATTTTGTTTGTTGTGGTTAGTTGAACTTTAGTAATTACCATGTGATGACTATTTTATGTACAATCATTAACTACTTCTAGCCTGGCGACGTCATAGATCTATGGGCCTGACAAGCCTCCTTGGTTAATCCAAGTACACTTAGCTAATCATTTAATCTTGTAATCTTGTAATCTGTCACGGTTTGATTGTTACATTTCTCATACATCCTTAGTTATTTTGCTCATTAACCTATGACATGAATTGCCATCTTTTATATATATGTATGTAAGAAAACTATGGAAAACTCACCAACATTATGTTGACCCTTTTATTGTTAACATATTTCAGGAAATGGTAATGCTTAGCTTGTTTTGGAAGATTGTTGCAATCTAGGGTTGGACCTAGATTAATAATCAAAAGACATTTATTATTCCTGTGGTATTTTCTTTTCTATATTTTGTTATCTTTGGAAGACTTATGTTATTTCTTCATGTATGTTATGAATCATGATGTTTAATAATAATGACACTTTTAATAGTCGTTGTGTGGCATGAACAATTATCTAAATCTTTTTGCAAAGAGTTGATTTTAATTTGATATAGTTTATGTTCTCTCACATGAGATTCATTTAAACCAATGTTTCTTTTACTTTGTTACACAGTTGTTGAGCATGGACTCTATATCTTTCAACTTACCTCTTTGGCCATACATGGAACATTATCTCCATGTTGGCCATTAAAGTTTGATTTTCTTCCAACACCTACTTCTCATACATGCTCTAGTCACATGTTCCATCTTGCAAAATTATCATTCCAGTTTCTTTTGAGTTGCTTGGCCCTGCTGATAAACTTGTGGCTGGTGGGGATGTGTTGGTTAGCTAAGACTGTCTGAAGGATCTTTGAGCTGTTGATGGTTGATGAGATTGATGTTAATGAGACTGATGTTGCTGATTTTTGTTGGAGCTGTACTAGATAGTCTATATTATCAACACAATCAAAGTCAACAAAAGTCAACTTCACGGTCAAAGTCATCGCCAAAGTCAAACCCGACACGTTAGAGACGAAGAACCGAGATGAGACATTGAAGATTTAGATGACTAGGAGTTTTATTGTAATAAATATATTTTGTGTCAGCAAAATATATTTAAATATGTTTTAGTCAATTTTATGTTTTATATGCAATTTCTATTAATTAGTCTAAGTCTAGGGGGTCAAGTGCAATTAGTGAATATTATATTCACTATAAATAGGTTAATTGTAATTAGAGTTGACTAATGGTTGTATGACCAATAGATTGGGGGATTACTTGTAAACATCATTTTGCAATCTAATTGAAGATCAAAGGGCATTTTATTGTGTTTATCATATTTTGATTCATAATCTTCATGATTTGATTCAAGTGTGATTATTTTGGGTTAACAATTTGGTATCAGAGCCATTTTGGATCAAATATATTGAAGATTTGAAGAATTTATAGCTGATTTTTTTGAAGATTTATGAAGATTTTTAGAGAGAGAAACTAAGGTTTTAAAGAGAGAAAGAAGATTTGATTTCAAATTTCTACAAATTCAACATCAACAACATCAGATCTATCATTATCTACAAAATATATTGGATCTACACCATCGTTTATACAAGAAAATTTAAAGAAAATCTTCTGATCTGAAATTTCTCTCACACACACTAGTGTGTGTTCTTGGTGTTCTTGAGAGCTTTAAATCTTCATGAGGCGAAACTAGATCTGATCTTGAACGAAAGTTCAAACTGCTCAGGCGAAACTATAATTTCGTCCGGAGAAACTGCTCCGGCGAAACTGTTCCGGCGAAACTACTTTTCCGGGCGAAACTACTTTTCCGGCGAAACTCCAAACTCCGGAGAAACTACAAAATTTTCAGCGAAATTAAAGATAAATCTGCGACTCTAAAAGTTCAATCAGTGAAATTATAAAAGGTTATGCGAAACTAAAGCACCAAACATTAACATGTTCAATGCAACAAACACCTCAAGAACACACCATTGAATATTTGTCTCAGACGCAGAAGCTGCGAAATCTTCTTAGACTCCGGGTCCATGGAATTGATACTTCGGATACGGATTACAAACAACATCTTCGCCTCCGGGTTCACATAAAACCCACCTTTCAACCTAGCTTCACGCTTCAGAAGCCTCATAATCTTTGATATACGAATCTCAGCAAATCAAGACCACCACTGGAACTAGCGTGATGAATGGAAGAACATGATGTATAGTTAGCCTCATGACTACCGGAATAGGTCGCCGGAACCCTAGCCGCCGCGAACTTCTCTCTTCAATAACTTCTTTGTTATTGAGTTTCAGAACAAACCGAGGCCACCATTGAAATTAGAAGGTCGTGATTAGTGGGGATAGAGGTTGAACTGCTCATTTTGGCCGATATTTTTTTTTGGCCGCCGGAAGTCTCGCCGGAACTCTTGGCGGTCGCCGGAACCCTAAGAGAGTTTTTCTCTCTCATCCGCCTCTCTCCTTCTCTACACACTTGTGTGTGTTTTTGTTGGTGTTAGACAATTAGGTTAGGGTTTAAGTTTGTTAATTTGGGCCTTTCTTTTAAAAAAATAAACCTTCATATAGGCTAGTTAAAGACTAAAATTGGGGTAACAATTGGGCTGGTTTTGTGGGCTAAATTTTTAAACAAATGAGGTGTGGCCTAATAAAAATATCAAAGAAAATTGACTAGTTGGGTTTAATTGATTTAATCCGATGGAGTGACATTTAAAAAAACAAAGAAAACAAATGAGGTCAGCTTGACCCAGTTGCTAAGATTGCATAGAGTGACATTTAAAAAAATATTTTTCCCGCTGGAGAATTATTTTAAATTTTTGGAAAAAATATTTTTGGGGCGTTTAATTGTTTAAAATTTTTAATAAAATATCATCTCCAGAAGACTTTAAATAAGATAATCTCACAATGGCACAAAGCCGGTTTGACTCTTTTGCAGGTACAAAGAAAGAAAAATTGTCAAATTTAATTGATCGATTCTTAAAGGTGGCAAATAATCTAAAGAAGCATGTTCCAGATCTCAGTAATCATGAAAAAATTCAAAAGCTTCTTGACTCGCTTCCGTCTGCATGGAATCATCAAGTTAAAATGTTGAAGCAAGAAAGAGGTTATGTCGACACAAAACTTACGGATATGATCAACAGACTAAAATCTCTCGAACTGAATATCCAAAGAAACGAATTTCAGCAAGCCTTGTTCCCACATCAAACCCACGCGCTTAATACTGATCTTGTTTCTTCTGTAACAAGCATACTTAATTACAAAACAGAGATGATTGAAAAGTTGAAGTTATTGAAAACTAATTCGGATTAAAATTTTAAATTCAGAGAAACTGTTGAAGAGAACTGTGAAGCTTTGAGAGTCGACAATGATAGTAAACCGGAGTCTGTGAGAACTGATGATGATAAAGCTGGAAAAGCTTATAAAAGAGAGAAAGAATCTGAGGGTGACGAGATGCTGAAGGTCAAAGAAGAGGAACAACAAAAAATCACAAAGGTTTGCAACTGTAAAAATAGTTTAGCTGCAGAACGAACTATCATGAGTCTTCCTTGTGAGACTATTCAGGATATGTGTTCTTCTTTTTGCAGAATTCGATTATTTGAAATTTATAAGGCAAACAGATTGTTATTGGAAAATAAAAAAGAATTAAAAATAATCAATCAGGAATTAAAAAAAATGAAATTGCTTCTTCAAGGAAACTTAATGAAGCACTGGCTGAAAATGATCTTTTAAGAAGAACTATTTTGGAGCTTAGCGTTGAAATTAATATTTTGAGAGAAAGGGTTGTTTAGCTCAATTTGAAACGACAAAGCTTCAAACAAAGCTTGATAAATTGACCCTATCACACATGAAAAAGGATGAGCTTATTACTAAACAACAAGGGGCGCGGGTAAAACATGGGATTAGATATAAATCTGATGGTGAAACTGTATTTAATTCAGTTCCACCTCCTTCTACTTTGTGTTATTCACCAATCCCTAGACCTCATCCTAGAAAGGATTTGTTTGAACAATTTACTAATAGTCTTCATGCAGGTTTGTGCGGTGTCAATCTTAATAAGGTGCGAGATGGTTATGATTCTACAACTGGTATGGGATACAATAAACCGCATGCTGATAGTCAAGCTAACGATTGTTCAGTCCCGGTTGTTTGTAAATCTATATCTACTATTTATTCTAATTTCTTTGATAAGCTAAAGCATGTGAAATTCCTACTTTTGAGCCTGTCAGGGTTGTAAAAGAAGATATAAATCAGGAATCACCTAATCATCAAGTTCCAACAACAACAACACATCCTATTCCTGTCAATCAAGATCCATTGGAAGCAGATCTGTGTATACGAGACTGGACAAGCTCAAATGATGAATCAAACACAGAGGACAGTGTTGGTTTCTCAAAGATCAAGATATCACCTGATATTGTCAAGTCTCAAAAGCTTCCAAAAGCTGAATCAAGACCAATACGGATCTCTTCTCCAACTACAAAACAAGCTAGTCAATCAGTGAAGATCTCATTCATTGTTCAGCACAGCAAACACCAAAACAAGCAAGAATCAGCTACAAGATCAAAGCAATCCTCATCCCCACCTGCACAACACGAGACTACAAAAAATCAAAAGCCTTTCAAGGTTTTTTTGGAGTATGGAAAAGAAGGTCATATGGTAAAAATGTCCTCAAAGACTTGCTAAGGATGGTAAAGGCAAAACGAACTGCTTCTCCAGATATAAGTCTACAAAGAATGTTCTAGTTGGTAAAGGCAACACGGGTTGCTTCTCTGGTTCAAAAGGTAAAAAGAACACATCTTTGAATGATAGGATGAAAAATCCTCCATCTAAACCTTTTCATGTGAAGCCGGTTTCACATGATTCAAAGATGAAAATGACCAAAGGTTCAAAACCAAATTCTTTTCCTTCCGGTCTTAAATAGAAAATGATTTCCAATTTAATTCATTCAAATCCAAATTAATTGAATAGAAAAATATTTGGCAAATTAAAAAGAAGGATACACATATCCCCGATATTTCAACAGATTGATTGTTGAAGAAGATTACTTCTACCGTTGCAAAAGGAACACCCCGGACTACGATGGCTAGGGTTCCCCTTTCAAACTAATCTGTTTATGAGTGCAGGAACAATTTCAAGAGGACTGTTAGTAATCCGGTTTACTGATAGAGATTGTTCCTAATTCAAATTTGAGGCATAACAAACAGGTTAAGGTCATGATATTTTATCCCCAATCTGGATTTGCAGGACCGTTTAAGGGCTTAAACAATATTACAACACAACAACACAATGAGGAAAGTAACTAAACTTTGATCAAACAGTGAACTGGATTAACCAAGTTGATACAAAGAACACAAGTAAAGTAAAGAGACAGAACAAGAGAGTTGGGTTTCAAGGAGGCAGTATATTGCTTTCTCAATTTCTTTTACAAGTGTTACAAAGCATAAAGAAATACAAGAACTTGGAATACTTATACTACAACCTACAGCCGGCTATACTTTGAAGCCAGCTGGATACAATTGACTAGACACTAACAAAATCAATTGTAGGATCAAAAGGCAGATGCCTTTTGACCTTGTGACTATGACATGCCATAGCTCACATCCTTATACATTACAAAAAGGATAAAGTACATAAAGTAGAAAGTTACAGACTCAAGACCTCAATGTATAGTTACCAAAAGCATGGACCTTTTCACCAACTCATGTAAGTTGGTGAGTTTACAGAGATGCAGCAGAAAGGTGCTTTATGGAAAAGTACATCAGATAAAGCATGTGTACTAAAAGTCTTCGGAAGAAATCTGTCTTCATAGGTTGAAGCTTCGGAAGACTTTGTCTCTAAGGCTTCGAAAGACTTCATGTTTGGCTTCGGAAGATACATGTCTTGGCTTCGGAAGATTTTACACTTAGAGTATTTTCTAGTGCATTGTGTAAAACTTCCTAAGCATTCTTTACTTCAGTACTAGTGCTGCTTGCAGAGACACTTTGGATGTTTTGGGTTGCATCAGACTTAGGAATCCTTACAAACTCCCCCTAGGCTGATGCTACAAAAACACTTAGAAGATCTTCAGATATTGGTGGTCTTCAGTACAATCATGACCATTCCTTTCTTCATTAGATGGTCAGGATCATCAAGACTTTCATAGTATCTTCTCATCTCAAAGAGATCATGCAGAGGTAAGTTGATTATGTCTTCCAGGAGTAGACATTCTCAACACCTTGATCTCTGATTACATGCCATCTTTCTGGATTGGTAGAGTAAGTCCAGGACAATGGGTGTCTCAGTTGTTAGAGGAGCCACTTGCATAGGAGTTGATTGGGCTGCCTCATCATGCACTTCCTCAGGTTGATCTGACTCAGCCTGAGGTGTAGAGGTAGATGACTTAGGCTTCTTCTTCTTTGTCTTTGGTTTAGAAGCCCTTCTCTTCTTCCTCTTAGATGACTTTAACTGAGAAGACTGGTCTGCAGCACCTTGTTGATCATCATTGTCTTTCTCAATTGGGTGTTCCTCCCTCACAGGTTCAGAAGGAGAGGGAGTTTGACCCTGCCTTGGATCAGAAGATGAAGCTTGCTGAGGCTCAGCTAGAGGTTCTGGTTGAGGTGTCTCAGGTTGTTCAAACTTGACCTCCACTTCAGGTGGGACTTGACTTGGAAGAGAGTGCAAGTCAATCATCCTTTGTCTGTCAGCAGACTTCTTTACACTCTTTTGAATGATGGCTCTTGACTTTGCAGCTTCTTCACTTAGCTTCCTTTTGGTTGTCTTTCTTTCTTTGACTAGCTCAAGCTCAAGTTGCTTTAGATACTCAAACTCAATGAAGTCATAGGATAGGGGAAGAAGTGCATCTGCCTGATAGAAGCCTGTGGCACTCAGGTAGTTGATTATCTTGATCCTATCTTATTCTTTATCTACCTGAGGTTCTTGTGGAGCCACATCTTCCTGTGCAGGACTTTCTTGAACTGGAGAGAGAGTGGGAGCATGCTTGTAGAGTCTTTTCTGTCTCTTCTCCTCTTTGAATTGGAGAAGTAGCCTTGCATCCTCTTTCTCCTTCATCTCTCTTGACACTTCCATGTCAGCCAGTTCATTCAGTTCTTCTAAGGGGAGGGAGATGATTTCATTAATATCATAGTTCCTGGTCTGTAAATAAGTAATCCTGACTGCCCTTAACTCATCATCTTGAGTATTTGGTCTGGGGGCAGCCCTGATTACAGCTTGCATAAAGCTTGATGAGCCAGAGGAACTTTCTCCCCTTAGCTTCCTTTTCCTCTCTCTCTCTTCCTCCTCAATTTCCTCGGGAGTCATTACCCTTTTCCCTTTGTCACCAACAGACCTTTGTGACTCAAGGTGGATAGAGGCTTGGCCTTCATTGCTTGGTGTAGCTTCCATGCTCTGGCCAGAGAGAGGTTGAGAAACACCTTCACTAGCAGGTGTCTCAGAAGGAGTTTGAACCTCTGCAGCAGTTGTTGATGATGAGACAGGGGTCTCAGGTTCTGCCACTGGGCCTTCAGTCAAGATTTCCCCTATGAAAACTATCTTAGGGTCCACCTCAACATCCAGTTGACCGTGACATTTCCTGATTGCCTAAGTCTCCTTCTTAGAGTGAACTCTGCAAGGATCCTATCTTGGATTCTTTGAGCCAATCTGTTAGCTTGTCTTGAATTGCTTGGATTGACAAGTGGCATGTTGACTAGATCCAATCTTCATAGAAGTTCAGGCTTTGGAAATCAAACACTTCTTGTCGCCCTTGAACTCTGTGAAGGATAAGGGCTCTTCTGTCAGCATCATACCTCCACCTTATGATGTAGTTGGCAGTTCCTTGTGGTGGAGATGAGACAACCCATGGTATACCTTCCTCAAAGAGACTCCTGATGATAGAGTCTATAGAGTCCACATTAATGTGAACATGAGGAAGTTGCTGAGAATGCACAACAGCAAGTGAGGATGGTGAGTCCTCTATGTCCATTCTCTGTGAAGAACTCCCAGGTTTTGTGGTTGTAATAACTTTCTCCCCCTTTTTGGTAGCATCACACCACTTGCATAGGTGAGCTGGCGGATAAGTCAATCACTTCCACAGGTTCTTGTGTTCCTGGTTGAGCTCTCCTCAAAGGTCTCCCAGCTAGTTTTTCCTTTAGATATGAAATCTGAAGTTGCTGATAGTTGACCTTGTTTTGTAAGGTAGTCACCTGAGATTCCAGGTGACTAACCTTAGAGACTAAATAGGAGCATGTTTTTGACAATTTCTGCACCTTTAGTCTCAAATTCCCCTCTTCTTCATCAGAAGAATCATTGGGGGATGAGATGATTGGACCAAAGTCCCTCTCTCACCACCAGCTTGAGGTTCTTGGCTGCTGGTTTTCCTCTGCTCATTAGCAACCTCAGTTGAGATGCCAGTGGGCTGAGTTGCCATGGTTGAGGTCTTAATGATGTAATCATTTTCAAAAGTGAGAGCCTCTTCCATATGGACATCCTGAACATGTTCAGAGTGTCCACCTCAGTAACAGGTGACTGATGTGGGATAGACTGAGGAGAGTCAGAGGTACTCATCTCTCTTTGAGTAGGGGAGGAGAAGAGAGACTCATGGTACTCACTGAATCCTAAGTCTTCATCAGTATAGAAGGATAGGTTGGGAATTGGTTGGTTGAGATCTAAAGGCTGGGGATGGTAACTGTCCCCTGAAGGTTGTTCACTTGAGTGTTGAGACTCAGAGTGAAGGCTTAAGGCTGTTGGGCTTGTGAGCTCATCAGGGTGAGCATGAGGAACCTCAGCCCTGATAGGTGAAGAAATGGGAGTGGTTTGCTCCTCAGGGAAGTGGGAGCTCTAGTGTCCACTTCCTCTTGTAAGGTTGAGTATATGGGGGCCTGCAAAGACTAATAGCCTGAGCAGGGGTTCGTTTGGATTTTCTTTGGTAGGTGAGGGTTATTTGTGGTCTTTTTAGAGGTAAGGATAAAAGAGTGTGGGTTTCAACACTAGCTTGTGTTGCTAGGTTGTCACCTTGAGCAATGAGCTCTAACATTTGGGGACTAGGGCTGTTTCTACCCCCTGAGAAGCCTACAGTTGGCTTCTTCATTATTTTAAAGATGTCGGGCTTCATCTGTCCCAATTTAAGAATATTACTTGTTTCCCTCAACTGTGAGCCCAGTTCATAGTTGAGAATGTGTTGAACATATCTAGGAAACATGTAATACTCTAAGGAGTCTAAGTTTGCAAGTAAATTAGTATAAAGAAATTGAGAATACCTGAATTTGACCCCCTGAACCATTCCATGAACTATAAAGGAGAGATCCTCAGGAATCTGGTCCCACCCACCATGCTTGTTTGATAAGCTGTGGATAACCACATGGAGCAGGTATTTCCACTGGGATGAGACCTTCCCTTTCCTGAAGGTCTTTACAGAGAAATCTCCCTCATAGCCCATCTGCTCAAAGGAATGATTAACAGCTTTCCTTTGGAAGGACAACTCACCTTCTTCATCATCCAGCTGCAAATGATGGTTAATGATGGCCGGAGTGATGAAGATTGTCCTCCCTTGCACTGTGGCAGACAGTGCCTTCTCCCCATCCATAATGACCTCTTGGCAGGTCTTCCAGAATTCAAGCAAATGATCCTCATACAGAGTAGGATCAATGGTCAGGGAGGTGAAATAGTTGGATAGAGTTAAGAATTGGCAAATCTCTGAGAAACTTGCATCTTTCTCTTAGAGCTTAACAGAGCAACTTGATTATGTTGCCTGTGAAGTTGCATGGAGAAATCTGGGTTGTTTCTGCGGTTAAGGTTGGCCATTCAGAAGCTTAGGGTGAAGAAAGGTAGAAAGCAAAGGCGGTTTAGAGAATTAGGTTATAGGAATAGTGTAATTGGGAAGATAGTGAGAAAGAGGGGGAACCGTTGGGTATTTATGTGAAAAGGGATTTGAACCAAAGTTAATGAAAGAGGATAAACTTTGAAATCCGTAAGTCGGTCCCACCTCTGAAAAAGTAGTTTACTTTTGCTCAAAAAGTAGTTTTCTTGGAATTCGAAAAGCTTCCGAAGGTAAATTGTCTTCGGAAGTTTTTTTAATGAAAAAGCTTCCGAAGCTAAAATGGCTTCGGAAGATTTTCCTGAGAGTCTTGAAAATTTATGCTTTCGGAAGAGAAATAAACACTTGGATGCTTTGTATAAGAACAACAAAGCTTCCGAGAGTTAATTTTGCTTCGGAAGGAAAAAGTCCTTAAAAAACAAATAAGTGTCTGAGATAAGAATTTAAGCTTCGGAAGATGAGGTTTAGACTTCTTCCGAAGGTAAAATCTCTTAGACAGTTATTTATTTTGAAGACATGATTTTCTTCCGAAGATAAAATTTTATCTTCCGAAGTATCAGAAAATTTTCAAGAATCTAAGGAAAGTCTTCAAAAAGAATTTTATATCCAAAGAAAACATGAGCTTATGAAAGTGATGAACTAGACAACTTAGGACACACATATTTTAAGAAGAAATAATTAGAATTAGTTTTAAGAAAAATCTACTCAAAGTTAATCATCCCAATAGCTGATATCAGATATTTAAATCTCTGTTCATCAAAGCTTTTGTAACAGATCAGCATATTGTTCATCTGTATGAACTTTGACTAGTTTAATTAATCCTTTTTCATAGTTGTCTCTTATTAAAAGATACCTGATGTTGATGTGTTTGGTCCTTGAGTGCTGCACAGGATTCTCAGTGATAGAAATAGCACTATTGGTGTCTATGTGGATAGGAGTCTCCTTGAAGTTAAATCCATAGTCCAGCATCTGATTTTGAATTCAAAGCACTTGAGCACAGCAGCTTGCAGCAGCAATGTATTCAGCCTCAGCAGTTGATGCAGACACACAGGATTGTTTCTTGCATTGCCATGAGACAACCTTTCCACCAAGGAATTGACATCCCCAGATGTAGACTTTGCAGTCATGTTGCAACCACCATAATCACTATCTGTATAGCATACAGATTGAAGTTAGGATTCTTTGGATACCATAGACCAAGTGTTGAAGCACCTTTGAGGTATCTTAAAATCCTTTTCACAATGATTAAGTGAGACATCTTAGGGTTGGCTTGATATCTTGCACAAATACATGTAGCAAACATGATATCAGGCCTGCTAGCTGTAAGATACATAAGAGACCCAATCATAGCCCTGTGTTCATCTACACACTCCCCCTCAAGATCAGGTCCAAGGGAGTGGTTTCTGGCTATGGGTGTCTTAGCAATCTTACAATCAGTCATGTTGAACCTCTTGAGTATGTCTTGAACATACTTTGACTGACTTATGAAGATGCCATCTTCAACCTGCTTCACTTGAATTCCTAGAAAGAAATTGAGTTCTCCCATTGAACTCATTTCAAATCTGTCTTTCATCAGCTTCTCAAAGTCTTTGCAGAGCTTTGGATTAGTTGAACCAAAGATGATGTCATCTACATATACTTGAACTAGCAATAAGTCATTTCCCTGTCCTTTGATGAAGAGAGTTCCATCTATAGTACCTCTCCTGTATCCATGTTTACAAAGATACTTAGACAGTGTCTCATACCACTTCCTGGGTGCCTGATGCAGCCCATAAAGAGGTTTGTCAAGCTTGCAGACATAATCAGGATGATCAGGGTCTACAAAACCAGGTGGTTGTTTGACATAAACTTGTTCATCAATCACTCCATATAAGAAAGCACACTTTACATCAAGTTGGAAGACCTTGAAGTTCTTGGATGCAGCAAATGCCAGGAATATCCTAACAGCTTCTAATCTTGCTACAGGAGCAAAGACATCAGTGTAGTCAATCCCTTCTTCTTGTGTGTATCCTTGAACAACTAGTCTTGCCTTGTTCTTGATGATGATTCCTCTATCATCCTTCTTATTCCTAAAAACCCATTTGGTTCCTATGGTAGTTTTCCCATGAGGAAGAGGACAAAGGTTCCAAACTTTCTGCCTTTTGAATTGAAGCAGCTCTTGTTGCATAGCTTCAACCCCACTTCCATCCTTTAGAGCTTCATCAACTTTCTTTGGCTCTATCTGAGATAAGAAACAAGAGTGAAGACAAACATTTGCTTCATGGGTTTGTCCTCTTGTTCTTACTCCAGTGACAACATCTCCAATGATGTTTGTGGCGGGGTGAGACTTGTGGATCCTTAGCTGAGGGATCACAACAAGTTGCTGAGAAAGATCCAAATTTGAGAAATTTAGATCTGGCATAGATGATTCACCCTCCACATTTCCACACTTATCAAGATTGACTTGATCCAATGAGTGTGTGACATCATTGATGTTGTCATGTATGGTGTGGTTATTAGCATCAAGAAATTCCTAATCACTATCACCATCACCATTGTTGTCTTCTACAATTGAGGTATCTTTATCTGGTTGAGGAGCCTCTGAGCTGGAATTTGAAGGCATACCATGTATCAGCTGAATTTGTCATTGTAGTGCTGATAGAAACCTCATTTGCAGAAGTAGTTTCCAACTGGAGCTGAAGATGTATGAGTTGAGGGTCTTCCTAGCTCAAATCTTGGATCAGGATCACCTGTATTTAGATTTTCTGCAGGTCCTGAAATATTCTCACAAGATTTGTTAAAACAGTTGGTAACTAAATCAAGATCAAACAGCCAATCAGGACCAGAACCAGCCACACAGGGTGTGTGTTCATTGAAAGTCACATTGGCTGACTCTTCAACAATTCTAGTTCTGAGATTGTATACTCTATAAGCCTTAGCTTGGGAAGAGTATCCAATGAAGTGTCCATCATCTGATTTCTCAGCAAACTTGGCAATTTGATCCTTGGTATTCAAGATGGTGCAGGGACTTCCAAATGACCTGAGAAAACCAATGAAAGGTTTCCTCTTGTGCCAAAGTTCATAAGGAGTCTTACCATGTGTCTTAACTACTAAAACTCTGTTTTGCACATAGCAAGCAGTATTAACTGCCTCTGCCCAGAAGGTGATGGGCAGTTTAGAGTCAGACAACATAGTTCTTGCAGCTTCAATAAGTGTCCTATTTCTCCTCTCAGCAACTCCGTTTTGCTGAGAAGTCCTTGGAGCACTATATTGTCTTGTAATACCTTTTTCATCACAAAATGTATCAAGGATTTGGTTCTTGAATTCAGTTCCTTGATCACATCTTATGGTTTTGACCTTGTGATCACTTTGATTCTCAACTTTTAAGATGAAATTCTTCAGAATCTCAGGGGTTTCATCCTTAGTTCTAAGAAAGAAAACCCAAGTGAATCTTGTAAAATCATCTGTGATCACTAAACAGTAGAGGTCCTTCCTAGACTCATTACACTGGTGGGGCCAAAGAGATCCATATGTAACAAGTGTAGGGGAGTAGTGATGGAGTTCTTTCCTTAGGCTTGTGAGATACCTTGTGTTGCTTCCCTTTCAGGCATGCAACACAATGATCATCACTTGTAAACTCTTTCTTTGGCATTCCAGTTACCAGATCATGTTTAATTAATTTATTCATGTTCTTAAAGTTTACATGGCACATTCTTTTATGCCATATGAAAGACTCATCACTATTTGCTTTAGATAGAAAGCATGAAACTTCTCCAGAGGAGATGTTTCTTGCAAATCCATCTTGTACATGTTCCCTTTCCTAGGGGCTCTGAGCAGGATATGCTCATGAGGAATGACCACTCCAGGCTTGAGAACAATGCACTCATGCTCAGTAAAAAGCATGTTATGACTCTGATCACAAAATTGGGATACACTCAGAAGATTGTATCCAAGCTACTTAACAAAGTTTACCTTCTCAATGCTGAGCTTACCATTTGTGACCTTGCCCCTTCCTGAAATGTAACCACCTTCATCTCCACCAAAAGCAACTGGTCCTCCATCAATTCTCTCAAATTATGGAGTTGAGACCTATTGCATGTCATGTGCCTGGAACAGCCACTGTCAATTATCCAGACATTCCTTTGTCTTGAGCTGTTCCTGCACAATAGATGATTAGTTACATTTGGAAACCCAAGCCTTACTTGTCTTGGGCTCACTAAGTGTAATAGAAGGTAATGCAACAGTAATAGATCCTATGTTGTACTAGGGGATCTTCAGCTGTTGTTGATGGAGAAACTTCAGTCATTTGGTCTTTCTTAGACTTCCACACCACCTTGGAGTCTTGGACTTGACCTTCAAAACCTTAGAAGCTTTTGGGACTTCACAAGTTTTGATGACTGATCCTTCGGAAGATTCTACAGTCACTGCAGCAGACACCAGTGCTTCGGAAGAACTCCTTTCTTCCGAGACCATTTTACTTTCGAAGGTAATTTTCCATTTACCTTCTTCTTTGATTTGGAGCTTCCGAAGGAAACATCTTTCCTTCCGAAGCTTGAATCTTCTTGAGACTCTTTGAAGTCTTTGTATTGGTCATGTGGATAGTACTTTTAGGATTGTATGGGCAATCCTTAGCAATGAGAAGTACTTTCACACATGAACATAACATTTTCTTCTTCAAAGGAGTCTCCTTTGAGAGTAAGACTGGCTTTGGTCACATCCCTTCTCCACCTTCATCTTGGTAGATGCTGAGACAGTTCTTTTGGGCTGTGAACTGTTCTTGGAGTTTGATGGTCCAGGCTGTGCAGCAGTGGTACACAGCAGCTCAGTCTTCTTCTTTGTACTGAGATGATTTGAACAAGAACCAGGACTCTTAGCCAAGTAGTCTTGGTTGATGTCTTCAGTCCTAACTACTTTGAAACCTGCAGAGATAAAAACTGTTGTTTCTGCTTAACATCAAAAGTAGCCTTGATCTCTTGAGCCTTCTTTGCTTTCCTTTTGCTCTTCCTGATCAAGTTCTTTCTCTTGGACTTGGTCATCACAGTAATATTCTTCTCCTCAGAAGGATAGTGGCCCTTGTAAGAATCCTCTTCTTCACTCTTCTCAGAGGAATTCTTCACTATCACTTCTTCATCCTCCTCACTTATGGGATCTATGAGAGGAAGCTCATCTTCATAAGTTCCACACCTAGGAAATCTTACAGACAAGATTGTGTGTGGAGGAGCTATCTCATTTGATCCCAGTCCCTGTCTATTTTGATAGCACACTTTGTTGTGCAGGGATGAGGATATCATGTTCTTGAAGGTCTCTTCTTCAAGAACACTTTTCTCTGCCTTGGCTTTGCTGATCACAAGCTCAGCCTGGCACTCAGTCAACTTAGTTATGAGATCCTGGATCTGAGTTCTAAAATCTGTATGTTCATGTTTTAATACTGAAATGGTTTTCTCCAAGTCCTCTATCTTTAACTTTTAATCATTTTCAGACTTTCTAAAATCAGATTTTATATGTTTAATGACTCCAGATCAGATCTCATCTCTAAGTTGTAGGACCTGTATCTATTTACTTTAGCAATGCATTCAGGAGTACAGAGATGTTCCAATACCTTGGCTTCATCATGGTCAGCCATCACTGCTTGGTTTGGAGAAGCATCTTCCACCTGAAAGCTCCAGTCAAAGCCTCCCTCTTCAACAGCAACAGCAGCATGTTGCTTTGGCATCTCATTCTGAGGGGCTTTGTCAATGTAGTTTGGTCTGGGTTTGTGTTTGGCCCCCATTTGTTTTAGGTGCCTTACACTCCCTAGCAAAGTGGCCCATAAGGTTACAGTTGTATAACACTTAACTTTGCTTTTATCCAGCCCAAACTTTCCACTGGTAGCATTGCTTGGAAATCTTCTTCCTGTTCTCTTGTAGAACTTCTTGGCTCTGTGAGTGAGTAGAGCCATCTGCTGAACTATCTATCTCCATGTATTCCAGGTCATCTGGATGGATACAGTCCAGGTCTTCAAGAGTGAAGAGAGAGTTCCCACAGCTTTCATCAGTAGACACAAAGGCTTGAGAAGAACTTGTCTCTTGGAATGGGCTTCCTTGAGTAAAGTTCTCCCTTGGTGTCTCCGGGAAGGTGATGAAAGGACCCTTTTGTGAGTTGTCAGGGTAGCATATGAGATGATGTTGGGGTTCTATGCTATCCCTTTCAACCACATGAAGGGCTGAACCCATTTGATTGTTAGAGTTCCAAGATGAACCTTGCATGTTCATCTCCATCTGGTATCCATTGAGAATCCCATATAACTTTGTGAGAGTAAGAGTTTTGAGGTTCTCAGTCCTCTTGATTACCACACAATAGTGTGTCCATTGCCTAGGAAGTGAGGACATGATTTTCCTTACAATGTCCCTGTTCTCAAGAGGAACTCCTCCATCCACTAGGGTATCCACTATCTCAACATACCTGAAGTATTGTTGAGTCATGGTTTCACCTGCTTTAAAGGTGAAGTTTTCAAACTGCTGCTTCAGGAGATCCTTCTTGTTCTCCTTGGCTTCAGAGGAGCCTTCATACATCAGCTTCAGTGAATCTCACAGCTGTTTAGCTGTTTTGCACTTCCTAAAGCCTCTGTATACAGAGTTTGGGAGAGCAGTCTGAAGAGCAGTCATGGCCTTCCTATCAATCCTACTCTTTTTCTATCTTCATCTGAGTAGTTGGCCACATCTTTTGGAATCATACCAGCACCAGTAGCAGAAGGAGTGCTGGGTATGAAAGATCCATTCTCAACAGATTCCCACATTCTTGAATCAAGAGACCTGATGAAGCCTTCCATTCTCATACACCAGGTGTCAAAATCATCAAGAGTGATCAGTGGGGATTTGTTCATGGTTCCAGTCTCCATATCAGTCTTTGAGATAGAAGCCATTTGGAAAGTTTAGTTTTTGTGTGTGAGGGATCTTAAGATGGTGAGATCTTATATCAAGAGCCTGGAATGCTCTGATACCAATTGCAGGACCGTTTAAGGGCTTAAACAATATTACAACACAACAACACAATGAGGAGAGTAACTAAACTTTGATCAAACAGTGAACTGGATTAACCAAGTTGATACAAAGAACACAAGTAAAGTAAAGAGACAGAACAAGAGAGTTGGGTTTCAAGGAGGCAGTATATTGCTTTCTCAAGTTCTTTTACAAGTGTTACAAAGCATAAAGAAAGATACAAGAACTTGGAATACTTATAATACAACCTACAGCCGGCTATACTTTGAAAGCCAGCTGGATACAATTGACTAGACACTAACAAAATCAATTGTAGGATCAAAAGGCATATCTGCCTTTTGACCTTGTGACTATGACATGCCATAGCTCACATCCTTATACATTACAAAAAGGATAAAGTACATAAAGTATAAAGTTACAGACTCAAGACCTCAATGTACAGTTACCAAAAGCATGGACCTTTTCACCAACTCATGTAAGTTGGTGACTTTACAGAGATGCAGCGGAAAGGTGCTTTATAGAACAGTACATCAGATAAAGCATGTGTACTAAAAGTCTTCGGAAGAAATCTGTCTTCATAGGTTGAAGCTTCGGAAGACTTTGTCTCTGAGGCTTCGGAGACTTCATGTTTGGCTTCGGAAGATATTGGTCTTGGCTTCGGAAGATTTTACACTTAGAGTATTTTCTAGTGCATTGTGTAAAACTTCCGAAGCATTCTTTACTTCAGTACTTAGTGCATGCTGCAGAGACACTTTGGATGTTTTGGGTTGTATCAGACTTAAGGAATCCTTACAGGATTTTTATCTGCACAATCGCAGTTCTCACTTCACAATCATTGCATATTTTTTTATCATTCATTTCTTATCTTTCTATAAGTGTAGTTTGGAAGACTTTTTTTGGTAAATTTCTATTTTTGTACAGTTTTATAAAAAAACAAATATAAAAAAAAGTATAAAAAACAAACAAAAAACAAACAAAAATAGGTTTTGAAAAAAAATTTAGGGGGAGAGTATATAAATGAAAAGGAACTGTGAACTTGATTCGAGATGACTGAGAAATGATTGTATATCATCTTGAAATGTTTGTTCTCGCATGACTTGCGTTTTAAAATGAGAAATGATAGTAACTGATACTGTTATTTGATTCACATCTTATTTTCAAGAGCAACTAAAAGAAAAACAAACAGATTCTTTAATGATATGTTTGGTATACTCAGTCTGAAAAATAAAGTAGACAGCAACAAAATGATTTAAATTAAAATATACGCTTAAGGATGTCTGGATTTACGCAATCGTTTTGGCCTGCACGAAAACTGAGCCCTGATAAAAATTGGATTGAGAATTGATCTTTCACCCACCATGATACAATTCATATAAGCCATATCTTTGAGCCATGTTTGGTGTATTTATGTGTCTTGTGTGCATGCTAATCTCCTCTGAAGTACGGAAGTACTGAGCTGGAGTGATGATCTCCTTTGCTGTATGATAGTACTGACCTGGAGCTCTCATCGGCACATGATGAAATGGTCGTCTCCTTTGTTATACGTGAGTATAGACCTGGAGCTCTCACCATTTTGGTCTAAGTAGCGTCAAATCATCTAAACGATGAATTCATCATAGAATGCAATATTCTGTTGATAATCACTTGCACACTAATGCACAAGCCTTGCTCTATAAAGATCGTAATAAAATTCAAGAAATCCTGAGGTTGGGTGAGGGTTTTTTTTGCCAAATGATTGTGGGGTCCTAGCTATCTAAAGTATAATTGTTAGCTCAGGTTGAACACACTTGAATCAAATCATGAAGATTATAGATCAAACAAAGATAAACAAATTAAATGGTCATCTCCTTTGTTATACGTGAGTATAGACCTGGAGCTCTCACCATTTTGGTCTAAGTAGCGTCAAATCATCTAAACGATGAATTCATCATAGAATGCAATATTCTGTTGATAATCACTTGCACACTAATGCACAAGCCTTGCTCTATAAAGATCGTAATAAAATTCAAGAAATCCTGAGGTTGGGTGAGGGTTTTTTTTGCCAAATGATTGTGGGGTCCTAGCATTCTAAAGTATAATTGTTAGCTCAGGTTGAACACACTTGAATCAAATCATGAAGATTATAGTTCAAACAAAGATAAACACAAACTAAACCCCTTAGATCTTCAATTAGATTGCAAATTATGTTTACAACTAATCCCTAATCTATTGATCACACAACCATTGACGAAACCTGATTGTCATTAACCTATTTATAGTCTAGACTAATATTCACTAATTTCACTTAACCTCCTAGACTTAGGCTAATTAATGGAAATTACGTATGAAATATAAAATTGACTAAATATTTAAATATATTTGTTGACACAAAAAATATTTATTACAATAAAACTCCTAGTCATCTAAATCTTCAACGTCTCGTCTCGGTTCTTTGTCTCGAGCGTGTCGGGTTTGACTTTTGCATTGACTTTGACCATGACGTTGACTTTTGTTGACTTTGACTGTGTTGATAATATAGACTATCTTGTACAGTTCCAACAATTTTGCCTTATGTCAGAAGTTGATTGTTGATTGCACTCCCTTGAAAAATGTCCATAGAGATTGCATTTGAAACATGTCACCTTTGACTTATCAACCCCAATCTTGGTTGTTCTACCTACTGTAGCCAAGTTTTTGTTTTCTCCTCAGATATTGCTTGGCTCTGTATGCAATCATTGCCATTTGCCATTGGATATCCATTTCTTCTACTTCATCTGGATGAAGTTCTTTCAAGTCTTGTTGAGAAATGTTAGCAGGTGTTAGAGTGCTGCCCAAATAAGCTTGGAAACTCAAGCTGAAAGCTGCAAACGCTGATTTTTGTTCTTTAGAGTCCAGAATCACAGTAATGGGCTCTGCTTGATTGTTGTTGTTGGAGAAAGTCTTAGCTGATGATGCAGATGGATCTTTTCTTTCATTAGATCTTCCTTTCTCCTTTGTTGACTTACTTTAAGAGGTTGATCTTGAAGGCTTTGAGGCATAGAAACTAACTACTTCCTCATCTTCACTAAAAGTACAAGAGTTGTCATTATTATGGTTACAAATAAAAGCATTTCCACTACTTTTAGTTTCTTTAAAATTGATAAGGAGCAACATGTGATTTCACACTCGTGTTTCTTGATTTTTCATCCATTTCAAGGGCTTTTTACTTTAGCTATCAATGTATCTAAACCAATGATTTTAAGATCAAGGGTATTTTTAAACATGGATACAGTCTGCTTCCTGCTTTCAAGCAAAGTATGGTGCTTCTTTTTGTTTAACTCCTCATTGGTATACTTTAATTCCAAGATGTTCATCTCGGTTACCAATTTCATAAACCTATAGAGTTGTTGAGGAACTTATTCACCCTCAATATGATAGAAAGTTTCATATTGGGAGCGAAAAGTATCCTTCGTTGCTCTTAATTTCATCACTCCCTTCACAAAGTGTGTGAAGAATCTTCCATACAGAATTTGTTGTTTTATAGTTCTTATACCTGATTAGTATATGAAGATCAAGATTAGGTTGGACTCACCTTAGATTAGCTTTTGTTAATGCATAAATGTAATAGGTTAAATGTTAGTTTACTTATGTAAGTATGTTAGTTATTTGTGTTTTGCTGCCCAGCGAAACTATGAGCGAAATTGCAGTTTCGCTCATAGTCAACAACCTGCTTCACCCGGCGAAACTGTGTTTCTCAGCCAGGCGAAACTAGGCTTGGGCATGATAGTTTCGCTGACAGCGAAACTGTCAGCAAAACTATCATCTCTATATATAGATTTTGTTTCTTTCATCGTAATCAACCTTGCAAAACCCTAATTCGTCTGATCCTTGTCGCAAGGGTATTTTGTAAGCTGGAATTTCATTGAAATATTATTGAGATTTGTTTTATTCATTGTATTGGCTTTGATTTGTTTGCTTTTGAATACTTTTGGTCTATTCTTCATCATCAAATGTTTCTATTGAGTGTTTGTTAGTGATATTGAACGATTCATTCAATTAATTGTACTGTGATTCGATCTTTGGACCGACAAAATGGTATCAAAGCCTAATTAGATCCATCTTGAATCAAATGTGAAGATTTGTTACTGTTTTCACACTCATATGCTTATGCTTCATTTGATCTTCAAGAATTCAATTATCATAACCCCAAATTAATTCTTCCTCAAACATCTTCAATTGTCAAACACGGTTTCACAAACTTCAACCTCAAACACCCAATTACCCTTCACACGAACTTGATCCCCTTTGAACTGTGATTACGATTTAAACAACACAGATCAAACACACACTATTGACCTTTGATTGTTCAAATTGAGATTAAAATCACAGGATGAACTGATTTTGATCAGAAATTTGGTTAAGGTAACTGGTCCGATGCAACACAATGTTGAATGATGGAGTCTTTGTAAAGGTGCACAAGGTTTAATAGACTATTGTTGAAAAGAGGGGCTGTTTTAGTTGATATTTTGGTTGTGACAATATGCAGGGCTGCAGGTTGTTTAGTTTGTTGGTAATGGTTTTGTGTAAGTTAATGAGTAATAGTTGAGGTTAAATGCACACGGTTGCAATCGTTTGAAAATGAAGTTGGTTGAGTAGTTGGTTATTTGGTTGTTTTGAAGATGGCAAATGAGCTGTTTGGTTTGGATCATTGCGCTTGATTGAAGGTTGCAGTTTGATGAGGTTGGTTAAGAATAAGTACTAGTTGTTTGTTTGTTGTATGCTGCATAAAGGTTGTATATGAGTGGTATGATATAGGCGGGGTTGCTGTTTTGGTTTGATATTTGATACAGGAGTTTAATTTGACGATTAAAGTACAGGGACTGCAATGGTTTGAAATATAAGTTGGTTGAGCAGCTGGTTTGGAGTGTTTAAGTGAGGCTTCAAACAGTGGTAGTATGATGGTTTGTCGGCTGCAGTTTTAGTCACTTGAAGGCTGCTGTAGGTGGTTGTGTTATTGTATGATGGTGGCGAAGTGCAAGGCCACAAGAGGATGTTTATGTTGTGATTATGGTGAGTTTAAAGCTAGAATTGGTGAGGTTGTTTGATTGAATGTCATTTGATGTTTGTGTGGGCCATCCAAAGGTTGCAATGGTTTGATTTTTGCTAGACATAGCAGCGGACTGTGTGTTTAGTTTTGGTTGCAATACATGATGTATGAGGTTGCACGATCTTATGGTATGATAGCTGCAATAAGAATGTGTGTGCTGCAAATTATGTGAGAATGTGCAGCATGCGTTGGTTTTGGATTGATTTTTTGAGTTGCAAGCCGAGGGATATATGGTTGTGATTGATCTAAACGGTGTTCACGGCTGCAAATGGTTTGTAAGGAAGTGTGAGCTGTTTATGATGGTTATGGGTCAATGTGGTTAGCATGCAACACAAGTATTAAAATTAGAGGCTGCTAAGCTTAATGAAAGTGATTTGGGGCTGCTTGTACTTTGGTTTGGGCTACTATTTGTTATGCATGCCAAGGGCTGCAAATGTAATTTGTATTGTGGTCGGCTGCTGTTGAAAAACGGTCCAACCGGCTGCTGTTTGGTTAGCATTTTGACATGAGAATGAGCAGCTGCATGTGATGTCAATGGGTTAATTTCTTGTGTCTTTGTTGACTGTTTGTTTGCTGCAGGGCAGAAAAGGGATGCACAATTGACGTTTGTTTATGATGAGGTTTTAGTGGATGATAGGCTACATGCAAGTAGGTTAGAGGCTGCTTGGGTGCTGTTTTGTTAATGCTTATGGCTGCAAAATGGTTTTGACGAGATTCAGAAAGCTTCAATCTAGGGGGAGATTGATAATCATTCTTTGGTTGACTTCTTGATGATGTATTCGATTGAAGACGTTGATAATGATAGACTAAGAGGGAGTATTGTTGGGTTTGAAATGGATAGTCTATATTATCAACATAGTCCAAGTAAAAAAAGTCACTGTTACGGTCAAAGTCAACAGAAAAGGCAAATAAAGCATTCGAGACAAAGACCCGAGACGAGACGTTGAAGATATATTGTGACTAGGATCTTTATTGTAATAAATATATTTTGTGTCAACAAAAAATATTTAATCTAGTTTTAGTCATGTTTTAGTTTATTTGTTTCCCAAATTAGTCTATGTCTAGGGGCTTAATGTGTAATTAGTGGATTTTATATTCACCATATAAGGATAAGAGTAACTAGGGTTTAGGTGCTTGAAAGAGAGCCAAGGATTGGGAGATTTTCATGTAAACAATATTCTTGCAATCCTCATGGATCAAAATGAGGATTTTTATTGTGTTCTTGAGTGTTCTTCGTTGTTCATCAAGATTATATGTCATTTTGATCCAAAATCTTCACAATTTCCATTAACTCAAGTGTTTGGGGACCTATAATTGTACTATGATTCGATCTGTTTGGACCAATAAAATTGTATCAGAGCCTTTGTGCTCTTGAATGTTTGGGGTTTTTGGTTGGTTGAGTTCAATATCACTAGTTCATCAATTCCGGATCAAATTTGAGTGTATTTGGCATGGAATTTGATTGAAATTGATTAGTTTTTAGTTGGGAAAGCTTTGGTAATCATCAGATATCAAGTTCATTGAGATTTAAGTGATTTCATATTGATTTCGTGTTGAAAAAGTACTACAGAATCATCCAGTGAAATTACAGTTCATTCAGCAAAACTATGGGCTTTAGTCAACGAAACTATCTGTGTTTTGATTATTGTGATTGTTTCAGCAAACTCAGCGAAAGTACCATCATTGAACGAAAGTTCAACAGTGCTTGGTATCCATTATCAAGTGAAATTGCTGCCGAATTTACCTTTGAACGAAAGTTCAAGCTAGTTTCCAGCGAAATTGTCTACGAAACTAGCATAATCAAGCAGTTAACTAGCAAAACTGCTACCGAAATTACAAGCCAAAAGTAGCAGCGAAATTACCCAATCTAGTGAAACTACCAATTCTTCTGTTAAACTACAATGTTAAAGATGACTACTCTCACCCTTGCTGATTTAGAGAGTGTTGCACCAAATAGACCTCCGAGGCTGATCAATGGAGATAACTTTGATGATTGGAAGAGGTGTCTTAAAGCATTCTTTTTCTACACTGATCATAATCAATGGAAATCAATCATCTCTGGTCCACACATACCAACTGTTACTGTTGGAGATGTCGTTTCTCAAAAGAAGGACCCCACCGTTCAATGAAAAGGATCTGAAGTTGATTGACAAGGATCAGAAAGCATTTGGAGCACTAACTTTGTGCCTCGCACCAAATATTTACAACTGCTTTGCTGAACACAAGAATGCCAAGTCTCTTTATGATGCTCTGTGTGAATTTTATGATGGAAATGATGAGTTAGTGAAAGACAAAGGTATACAAGCTGAGAAAGAGTTCAACTCTTTGTGGGTTACAAGAATGAGAGTCTTACTGATCTGACAAATCTTTTTCTGACTGTCTCGAGCACATTAAAGAAGTATGATGTAAAACTCTCAAATAATGAACAAGTGAATAGGTTATTGGATTCAGTCCCACCGCAATGGAGCCTACAGGTGAGGATGCTGAGACAAGAGAGAGGATTTACAGATTACAAGCTTATGGACATCATCAACAAGCTTAAATCATTTGAATTAGGCATGAAGAGAAGAGAGTTTAACCAATCCATGTGCCATCATCTGGTTTACCTTAGAATGTTGCATTACTTACTTCTGCTGCAAGCTCACTAATGCAAGCATCAAGACAAGGAGGAGTGAATAGAAATGTCTCATGTGATCAACTTGGTGGTAGTGTTAATTTTGTCAGAGATCAGGCTAATTCAAAATCTACTTCTGGAACGTCAATCCCATCTGAGACAATGGCATTGTTTGGAATGTTTGTGCAAAGCTACGAGGCACTAGCTATTGGGGAATTAAAGGGGAGAGGGATGACTATGGAAGACATGTATCCGGTCGATCCGGATGATTTGGAAGAAACTGATATTCAATAGCAAGTGGCGATGTTGACTCTCAGAGCAAAAAGGTATATGGAAAGAACAGGAAGGAAGAACTTTGGAGGTCAAATTCTAACTCTAAGTTAGGTTTTGATAAACCCAAATTGAGGTGCTTCAACTACAAACTGTTAGGACACTTCAAAAGAGAATGTCCATTGCCAATTGTCACAGATCCAAGCAACTCTGGAGTTCCAAGATTAGTTTCGGGAGGAGATAAGGAGGAGAGTAAGCAGAAGAAAGAGACAACTTTGATAACAAGTTTTGACTGGAGTGCAGAAGCTGATGAAACTAAAGAAGAAATCAATTAAGACCTTGTTGCTGAGGTTATAGAAGAAGAGGAGAATGTGGATGAGTTTGATCTATTCAAGGACTTCAGAAATGAAGCTAAAATATCTCAAGGGTTAAGAATGAGAGGAAGGAGTGTGTTGAGAAGAATGAGACTGGTAATTTAATGGCTGATGATTTGAAAGATGATGAAGGTGAGAAGGTAAAGTTGGCAGGAAACTAGACAGAAGAGAAGAGCAAAGAGATAAACGATACTGCAACCACTATTGAGGAAAACTTGAAGAGTACTCAAGTGTGTCAATGTGAAAAGGCTCTGGAAGCTGAGAAGTGGTGATGGGTCTCCCTTATGAGGTAATACAAGACATGTGTTTTTCTGCTTGCAAGATAAGGTTATTTGGTGTATATAAAGCAAATCATCTATTGATTGACAATGAAAAGGATTTAAAACGAATCCATTATTAACGATGAGCTTAAAAAAAATGAGTCAAAATATTTTGTTAACTTAAATGAGGCTTTAAAAGAAAATGAACATTTAAAAAGATTGCTCTAGAAAGAATGTTGAAATAAATACTTTGACTGAAAGAGTTGCACTTGCTGAGTTTGAATCAAGCAAACTTCAGTCAAAGCTTGATGAATGGACAATTTCTGGAATAAAACCATGATGATTTGTGTAAATCTCAACGGGGGGCTAGGATTAAAATGGGTTTGGGTTATGAAAATGATTTGGTTTATCTTCCTCCTAGTAATTATTGTTATTCACCTATGCCTGTTCCACACCCTTCAAATGATTTGATTCAAACAGATACTAACAGTTTATCTACAGGTTTAGAAGCTATGAATTCGAAGGACATGCATGAGAAGTATGGTTATGGACCGACTAGTGGGCTTGGATGCAATAGTTTTAGTACACCAAAACCTCAATGTTCCGTTTTAGATCACAGCTCTAGTTTAAGTTCTGTTTTTGTTTCCCAAAAGTCTATCTCAGACATTCACTCTGTGTTGTTCTAGTGGTGGTTCTACTTTTTTATTAAATGATTTCAGATGAAATGTTGATGCTTCTAATGCTTGTGTGAATGATGTGGTGAATGATTCTGTTATTGAGAGTAAAGATAAAATTAAAAGTAATTGTTTTGAAAAATTCTTTTCTCATCCCATTCCATATTTACCCCAATTAATATTTCACAATCCAATGAAAAGGTAATGTCATTATCTTGTGCAAGCACAAGTGGTACAAGTACCACATGTACTTCAGATGAGAATGCATCAACATTTGTAAATAATCATTCTTTAAAAGGCAAAATCAGAACCAGAGAAATGTATGAGACTTATAATGATATTGATTCTAGATTGTCTGAGTGCGATGAGAAATATGTATAGATAAAATTCCTGACTTGTTGCATAATAGACCTAGATTAAAATCTCATTGCTTTAGATGTGGTAAAGATGATCATGTAGTTAAAAACTGTCCTAAGCTTCATCACAGACATGTACATAAGAATTCTTTTGGTTGTAGATTAACTCAACTTGTTAATAATTTCTTTTGCAAAAAATCATCAACACCGAAGCCCAAAGTTGTTCAAACATGGGTTCCTGTTTCAACCGGTTAATCTATTCATTCTATTTTTGTAGGAGTCATCCTCTAGATTGGTCAAGGGGGGTCTCTAATGGATCCCTTACACTGAAAAAAGTCAATTTTGTGCCAGAGCTCGCATTCAATCTTTTGAGTGTCTCTCAGATTTGTGATAAAGACATCCCGATTCTTTTTCTCTCCAATGAATGTCTATTTCTAAAACCCGGGTTTGCTGTTTTTGAGGAGATGGTGCTCATGCGAGCTCTGAGAAAGAATGATACATATCTTCTTGACATGGGATCTAAAGAGTCAACGTCCACTGTCACCTACCTTCTATCTAAAGCTTCCACCTCAGAATCCTTCTTGTGGCATCGCAGATTGGGCCATGTTAATTTTTAAAAATATTAACAAATTGGTTAAAAACAATCTTGCTAGGGGATTACCATTAAAAGACTTTTCTGTTGTTGAGAAATGCATGGCATGTACCAAAGGAAAACAACATAAGAAACCTCATAAACCAAAACTTGAAAATAGCATTTCTAATCCACTCGAGTTGTTACATACAGATTTGTTTGGCCCAATCTGCGTTAAGTCTATTGCTAAGAAATCTTTTTGCCTTGTTGTTACATTTGATTTTTCAAGGTATTCATGGGTGAGATTTCTAGCACATAAAGGAGAAGCTACTGAAGAGTTGTAAAAGTTAATTCTTTAAATCGAAATGATAAGCAAGAGGAAGGTAATGGCCATTCGATGTGACAACGGTACCGAAATCCAAAATCAGATCTTTGACTCCTTTTGTGCAAGCAAAGGAATCTTGAGACGGTTCAGTGCAGCCAGAACATCTCAGCAAAACGGTATTGATGAAAGAAAAAATCACACTCTTATAGAAGCCGCTCGCACCATCTTGATCAAATCTGGTTTGCCAGTTATATTTTGAGCGGAAGTGGTGAATTGTTTATCCTATGTCGTGAATGGAGTTTTGATTGTGAAGGATAAGATGAAGACTCCTTTTGATCTGTCTCATAAAAGGAAGCTATTGATTGATTTCTTTCGTCCCTTCGGATGCTCATGTACCTTGCTGAACACTCATGCTCAAAAGACAAAATTTGGAGCTGTGTCTGATGAGTGTTATTTTGTTGGCTATTCCTCCTCTCATAAATCTTATCGGGTGTATAACAAGAGAACTCGTATCGTGCAGGAGTCATTCTATGTTAATTGGCAGGAATCTAATTCTTCTAATGTTAGAACAGAACCTGCTTGGTTCTTTGACTCAAATAATGTCTTCAACTCTTTCAACCTTCCAGTCTTTAATGATGATGCGTCCTTGTCCAATGTCCAAACAAATATTATTTCTCCCGATCCATTACCTGAAGTACCTCCAGTTCCTACTTCTACTTCATCATCTGATCATCCCACCACAGTTGACATTCCATCTTCTTCATCATTTGACATTCCACCTCCACCTGCTTCGACATCTACCCTTTCTGCACCAACCTCTACTCCATCTCAAACCTTTCCATCATCCCAACCTGATCAACCCGTTCCATCCACATCTCCATCATCTACATAATCTCAATCCACTAGCCCACCTCAATCCAATCGATTACCTTTAATCTCAAATTACAAATCATTAAAGGATCATCCCCATGATAACATAATTGGATCATTCTCTGATGGGGTTAGGACGCGGAGTCAATCTGGTTTGATAAACGTGTGTCTGTCCTCTTGTTTTATATCCCAAATTATTCCAAAGAACGTTCATCCAGCTCTTCAGGATCCATGTTGGGTTGAATCTATACAACTGGAGCTTCGAGAGTTTAGGAAACTCAATTTATGGACGCTTGTTGATGCTCATCCAAAGAAATGCCCAATAGGCACGAAATGGGTGTTCAAGAACAAACCCAATGATCGTGGCGTTATGGTGAGGAATAAATCCATTTGGTGGTTCAAGGCTTTGCTCAAGAAGAAGAAATTGACTACATGGAAGTCTTTGCTCTCGTAGTCCATATTGAAGCTATTAGGATTTTTCTAGCTCATGCCGTACACAAGCAATTCAAAGTCTATCAGATGGATGTTAAACGTGCTTTTCTTTACGGAGACATTGACGAAGAGATTTATGTGTGTTAACCACCAGGGTTTGAGGATCCAGACTTTCCTGACAAAGTATACAAGCTTGATAAATCTCTCTATGGTCTACATCAAGCTCCTTGCATCTGGTACGAGACTCTAACACAGTATCTTCTGAGCAATGGTTTCTCTCGTGGCACCATCGATATGACTTTATTCAAGAAAAAGGTGGAGGGTGAGATGCTAATTGTGCAAGTCTACATTGACGATATTATTTTTGGCTCCACCAATCCAAAGCTGTGTAGGGAGTTTGAGGAGGTTATGCGAAGTCACCTTGAAATGAGCATTATGGGGGAGATGTGCTTATTCCTTGGTTTGCAAGTCAAAAATAATTCTTATTCATTAGGAAAAGTATGTCAAAGAGATTCTGAAGAAATTCAAGATGGATGACGCTTCTTCTGAATTAACTCCATTCACCACTTAAACATGCCTCACTCCAGACGAGAACGAGAAATCAGTTGATCCTTATCTGTATAGATCAATGATAGGTTCTCTAATGTATCTTACAGCCAGTCTGTGAATCCAAGGATCGCAATCAGGAATTATCGGTGTTATAAGGAATCAAGTTAATGTTTGCGGAATCAACATTAACCTTGTTTAGTTGGTTTAATAAATAAATATCAAATATAATGATTAATGATTATGACGAAGACAATGAGAAGAACACAATTAATAAGCAAAAGGATTTGATTCAAATGTATTTTACTAAAATAGATTAATGATTACAGATTAATAAATAATGAACAATAAATGCTTCAATTGTGTTGATATTGATGTGACGGCTGCTAGGGTTTGTGTTTGTGTGAATTGATGCGATGTTTTGGTTTGCCGTTGGTTGCTTGGGTGTTCGTGTTCAGTCCTTTGATATGAAACCTAGGATCCATATTTATAGGCACACTTGTTTCAGTTAAGGAAACACCGGATCTCTTGGGATTCGCACAACTGTCTTGTTGACTTGTTGACTTGTAACACTTGCATTATTTAAATACAAGTGTTTGGACTCCGTAGCTACATCCGCAGCTATACAGTCTTCTGAAGGTACTTTGTTCTTCCAAAGGTACTTGATCTACTGAAGGTATTCTATTCTTCCGAAGGTGCTTGCTCATCCGCAGGAGTTTGCTCATACGCAGGAGTCTTCATTTGAACTCTTTGATTGACTTTACTTGAACTCCAGAGCTGATTGTTCATCCGCAGATGATCTTCGGATGTATGTTACTTGTAAGAAACATATCTACAGAAGAATAAAATGTCCATCCGTAGATGTTTCTTACACTTGGTCAATTTTAGTAATTGACCAAATATAATGTTTGTACCTACAACCATACACAGATCAACACGCATATGGGTTAACCAATATACACAATGCATACATCAAAATAATGAATTATCATCATTCATTACAAGTAATGATTAAAGTTCTAAACCTATACAATATTATCTAGATCTATTGTTCCTAGATCTAACACAGTCGTCCTGACATAACATTTGCTGTGGGGTATTGTGCTCGATACCAATCTGACCCTAAGGAGTCTCATGAGAAGGTGGTCAAACGGATCTTTCGCTATCTTAAAGGCTCTTCTCGTTTGGGTCTTTGGTATCCTTATGGTGGAAATTTTGATTTGCATGCTTATTCTGATAGTGATTCTAATAGTTGCAGGTTAAACATAAAATCTGTCACTAGAGGCTGTGAATAGTTAGGAAATTGTCTGGTATCATGACAATGCAAGAAATAGACTACTGTGTCTCTTTCCACGGGGGAGGCAGAGTATATTGCTGCTTCAAGTTGTTGCTCACAAGTTCTGTGAATATAACATCAGATGATTGAATATGGCATCAACTTTCTCCATACTCCATTATTTTGTGACAATGAAACGGCCATTGGAATCGCAAAGAATCCCATTCACCATTCCTGTACCAAGCACATCGAGACAAGGATTCATGCAATCCGTGATGCTCAGGAGAATGGTTTTATTGATATTATTCCTATTGATACAAAAAATCAAAAAGCTGATCTTTTCACTAAAACATTCATTAAACTTTGTTTTTATGAACTCATCTCCATGTTAAAGATTAATATCATTTTAAAACCATTTTCTTACTTGTCTATGTAAATATTGTGCATTTGTTTCTTCTTTCTTTTTTTATTTTCTTTATGCTCCATAGACCTTCATTCTTTTACATAAAAAAACTTATTATATATATATAGATATATATATATATAATATAGATATAGATAGATAGATATATATATATATATATATATATAGATATATATATACATGTATATGTATATATACATATATCATGTATATGTATATATACATATACATGTATATGTATATATATATACATGTATATGTATATATACATATATACATGTATATGTATATATACAGATATACATGTTATGGATATATACATGTATATAGATAATACAGAGATATATACATATAACATGTATGTAGATATATAGATATAGAGAGAGATAGAGAGAGATATATAGAGAGAGATAGAGAGAGAGGACAGAGAGAGAGACAGAGAGACAGGGGGGGTAGAAGAGAGAGAGAGAGAGAGATAGAGAGAGAGAGAGGAGATAGAGAGAGACAGAGAGCTGACAGAGAGGAGAGACAGATAGGAGAAGAGAGAGGAGAGAGAGAGAGAGAGAGAGAGAGAGGGAGACAGAGGGAGAGAGAGACAGAGAGACAGGGAGATAGAGATAGAGAGAGAGAGAGAGAGAGAGAGAGAGAGAGAGAGAGAGAGAGATAGAGAGGAGACACATATGGAGATGGAGACAGAGAGACAGGGAGAGAGAAGATAGAGAGAGAGAGAGAGAGAGAGAGAGAGAGATTAGAGAGAGAGAAGAGAGAGAGAGAGAGAGAGAGAGAGAAGAGAGAGAGAGAGAGATCGAGACAGAGAGAGAGAGACAGAGAGGAGACAGAGAGAGAAGAGAGAGAGAGAGAAGAGGAGAGAGAGAGAGAGAGAGAGAGAGAGAGAGAGGGAGACAGAGAGGGGAGAGAGGGAGAGAGAGAGAGAGAGAGAGAGAGAGAGAGGAGATGAGAGAGAGAGACAGAGAGAGAGAGACAGGAGGGAGACAGAGAGATGGAGATAGAGAGATAGAGAGAGAGAGAGAGAGAGAGAGAGTAGAGAGGGAGACAGAGAAGGAGAGAGGGAGAGAGATGAGAGAGAGAGAGGAGAGAGAGAGAGAGAGACAGAGAGAGATACACAGAGGGAGACAGAGAGAGGAGAGAGAGATATATATCTATATCTAAGAAGATAGAGAGAGATCTATAGATATAGGTAGAGAGATATATGTAGAGATAGTGTATAATAGAGATAGAGATGGAGATATCTAGAGAGGTAGATGTAGAGAGAGATATATAGAGATCTACATAGATAGAGATAAATAGATGTATACATAGATATAGATATATATAGATATCTAGATATTATATATATATATAGATATATATATATATATATGTATACATATATGTATATATGTATATAGATATATATATATTATATATATATATATATGTATACATGTGTGTATATATATATTATATATATATATATATATGTATATGTGTATATATAATATATATATATATACACACACACTTGAGAAAAATTCCTTGTTGTGCTTTCTTTGGGATAATCAAGTAGAGTTTGTCATTTTGTTCAATATATCATGAGGACATGATGAGTTTTTTTGCCAAATGTCTGTGGGGAATAAGTCATTTAAGTCTTTTTTAATCGAACCAAAAACATGATAACAGAAGCTGCAGTTCCCTTGTTGAAAATAAAAAGGCATGGGTTTAAAAGGACAAGTATATCATCAATCCCGCCAAACTCTGATTTTCTGGAAAATCTCTTTAGCTTATCGTATCATTATATCCTTTTATCTTCCTTTCTTTATTTTTCTGTACTTTTCCTAAATGTTGTAAAATTTTGTAAGGTCTTGTGGGGTACTTTTGACCCTTTTATTTTCTTTTAGTCTTCGTCTTAATTTCTACTCTTAATAATTAAATATTAAAAAGAAATAGAAAATTTTTAAGTTTTTGTGTCCAGCAAATTTATAGATTCGTTGGTAGTTTTGTTGTGCCAAACTATGGATTCGCCGGTACTTTCGATCATCTCAGATCCACTTTGAACCAAATTCTTATCGGGCGAAAGTATAGTTTCGTTGCTTATATGCTATAGATGCGATAATGTGAAACTGAATGCTCATTTTGGCACTATCGCAATGTTGGTTGACCCGGAGCCCTAATATCCTCTCCCATTAGAATTCTAATTTCTAGTGTGTTTTTCTAAGTGTTTGATGATTGTTTAAACTTTAGGTGGGTGTTTCGAACGTTCGTACATAGGTTAATCTAGATTTAATCAACGTTTTATGGGTGTATTTGATTTCGACTCTTTGGTACCTTCGCAGTTCTTACTGCGAATGTACAGATGCCTCTGCGAAACTGAACGAAAGTTCAATGGTTTTCAGCGAAACTATGAAGTTATGTTGTCCGAGCGAACTTGACAGTTTCACTTGATAAAACTCAGTTATGCTGTCTGAGCGAACA